>CAUYLG010069956.1:0-66538 GCA_963573385.1 Cacajao melanocephalus
ATATTGGTTGGCTGCTTGTTTGTTATTTTCATCTCTTATTCCTTCCTGTCTCCATTGTTAAGTACAATTATTGGCATAAAAGAGGTTTTTAATACTCATTTTTAGACTGCATTCTAGCTTGGGCAATAGAACAAGAATCTCGTTCTCTCTCCCTCTTTCTGTTCCTCTTTCTTTCTCTCTTACATTCTTTTTTTTTTCTTTCTTTCACTCTCACAAAAAAAAAAAAGAAAAAAGAAAGAATTTGCAATGTAATACCATAGGATTTACACTAGTTTTCTCCCTTTCTACATTTGTAAAAACCCATGATTTTTAATGTAAAAATAGAAATACATAAAAATGCTTACTCATGATTTTCAATCTAAAATTACAGAAGTACATAAAAATGTAAATACATGTCTGTGTATGTGTTTTGCAGGTTTTTCTATAGAGAAGTCCTGGAAGCAGGGACATCCCAATGGTAATAAGCATACCTTGAACCTAGATCTTGATTTCTAAATTTCATTCTCATCTAAAAAGAACTAGAAATCTCTGCAGAAAAGCTTGATTTTAGAGGTTGGGTAGGAAAGGACAAAATTAGCCTAAAATATTATATTATACCAGAAAACAGGAAAAGGCTCAAATGAAGAAGAGAGATGCCAAAAGAACACAGAAGGCAGGGTAAAGGACTTCCACTGGCCAAATATGGGGCAGT
This sequence comes from Cacajao melanocephalus, assembly GCA_963573385.1. Taxonomy (NCBI): domain Eukaryota; kingdom Metazoa; phylum Chordata; class Mammalia; order Primates; family Pitheciidae; genus Cacajao; species Cacajao melanocephalus. Next base: position 692 of record CAUYLG010069956.1, read on the forward strand.
TTTAACATCAAAAGAAATAATGGGAGATGTTAATGGGTAACAGCTTATTGAAAAAAAACAGAAACCACAATTTACGGTGACGTGCAAAAATAAATGAATAAATTCAATGTAGGCATGCTGGAGAAGTATGGTAGACACCACTTAAAACAAGTGATCAAAGTTAACATTACCATAAGTGTGACAAATTGAGATCTAAGGCAACCTAGTAAGATGCAATGAGCAGAATACAATATTATTTCTGTGATATTTCTGTCCAAGATGAATGACCTAAATCTAATTGTAAGTAAACATCAGACAAATTCAAACTGAGAAACATTCCATAAAATATCTGGCTTCTATCAATGAAGGTGCCAGTGTAAGAAAGCCAAGGAAAAACTGACAAATCATTTTAGAATAAAGAAAATTAAAGAGATTAATGCATCATACAATTCCAAACTGGATTCTTTTGCCATAAGAAACACTTTAAGAAAAATTGGTAAACTGAGATGGCAGCTTGAACTCAATTTTGAGGAGTAAATCGTAGTAATATGTCAGTGTTAATTTTGATGGTTGTATTGTGATCTGCAGAAAACATAATCTTGTTCTAAAAACCACATGCTGAAGTTTCTGGGGGTGAGGAGACACATGACAGCCACTTTTTCAAATGGTAAAGTAAAAATGATTTTCGTAATACTTAAAACTTTTCTGTAAGAGATTGTTCAAAATAATAAATTAAAGAATACAAGTAAAAATATAAAGGCAAAACATCGTCAACATATATGTGTACTAATGTCACTGAGAAAAGAAAAGAGTAATTTGGTGTTTTTTTCCAATCTGCATATGACAGTGAAATGGACAAAAGGCTATAGAATAGAAAAATTACTCAATTTGGGGCCAAATAGCTTTAGGAACTAGCTCCAATTCTTACTCACTATATGAGATTGAAGAAATCTACTTAGATCTCAGTTTTCTCCATGTAGTTGTGACATCAGTGCTCACATTCTTCACAAGCTTGCTATGAGACTCAAAGGAGTTGTTTGTGAAAGCATTTTGTAAACTGTAAGATGGCATTGGAAAGTCGATGATTAATTAGTAACATGATCAAGCTGAGCACAACCTGTATTATCTGTTCCTGTTGCAAAATTCCTGGTGTGTTTGCTCAAGATCAATCAATGCAATTCTGATTCGATGGCCCCTTCTGTTGGTCTGACATATTTCACACTCCACAGCTGTGCCATATGGCTCAAAGGGGTGTGTAAGTTTGAATCTACAGTACTCCTTCTTGCTCCATTCGACATGCTGCTCTGAAGTTGCCTAATTATCTTGCTGTCAAATATTTTTGGCTTACACACAGCTAAGCAGAGCTATACTTCTGCAAGTATTTCTCTACGATCAGTGAACTAGCTAAGTTCAGAACTTCTCCTTGAAATAGAGAACACTTGTAGTTGACATTAATAAAAGTCAGGCAACATAAAATTGTTCTATTTTGTTTGTTTTACAAAGTACAGTAACCCTCTGAGGTAAACATAGGAGGAGTTTGTTTTTGTTTTTGTTTTTGTTTTTTGCAGTGTATTTATTTCTAAGTGTTTGAAAGGTCAGAAAGTTGTGGTCCAGAGAGATCACTGGTTTTCTTAAGGAAACTCAGAACCAAACAAGAGCCTACATCCTCTGTGATCTTTATATATTCTATACAACTGTGATCTTACTGTGGACACTGACTCTGGCATGAAATTTGTTTCCACCTTTATACTACAAAAAAAAAAAAAAGATTATGTCAAAGGATGTGGTAACTCCCACAACTAGATCATGAATATCCTTTTAAATGGGTTTTCGGGTGATGTCTGTTGGCACAGTTTGTTTTTTGTCAATCCATAATTCTGAAGCAAAATCAGTAAAAGCATCACACCAAGTTGTATTGGAAACTGCTGACAACAACAAGAAAATCATTCATACTGACTCTATCTTTACTTAAAATTTTGATATTTTGTTCATCATAGATTTTATTAGTTTTTATTTAAAAAAGAACATTGCTTTAAAATATGCTTACCTTCATTACAGAGATATTGGTACCTCCTTAAATTTTGAATCTCACTTGCCTCATCTCAGTCATGGCTTTGGTCCCTAGAATAACATTGCTTATAAAATAAATGATTATTATGATGATTACTTAACAACGATTTTATTATTGTTTTTAACATGAAGTCTAAATTGCCATAACCATAATAGCAATGAGACCTGGCTACATTTCGATATCAAAGTCTTCATGGCTGCAGAAACCTACATGCACATGACTATATCTGTGTATAGATTCCTCTGCAGAAACGGAAGGAACTGTTAGAAAATGGGTTCATTTTCAACCTTCATCCGTCAGAGAGCTGAAACCCTGAATGGCAAAAGCCTGAGAAGGTATTCTCCATAATAATTCATCTTTTCCTGTTATACCATAAACCAAAACAGATGGTCACCTACTACTGCAAAGACTTAGATTTCTCAAGAGAATTCCAAGAGGAAGGAGTTTGTACCAATGAACTGACTTAGATGTAGCAATTAACTTTGTCTCAATGACTATTTATTTATCCATCTGTCTTTTCATTCATTCATTCATTCATTCATTCATTCATTCAAGAAGCACATTCTGAATACCTACAGAGCACATAGAAGGAACTCAAGGAAGACTATGAAGAAGAAGTGACATTTAAACAGAATGCTTAAGAACAAATAGATTGCCCCGGACTGCACAAAAACAGGAAAATCATTTAATGCAGAAGTAAGCATATGAGACCATAAAGTTTTCTGCAGAATTCTAGCAGTACCAAATAGCTAGACAGTAACATGGTGGTGTGGCAAAATTTGAGTCTAGAAAACTCAGAGGCAAGTTTGTAAAATAGTGTGCAGAAAATGAGAAGGATTAAAGAAGTTGCTTGTCACATGGATCATAGACTATTTAAGCAATTTAATTATGCTATGACTTGGAGTGGTTTTCTTCATGTTTCTCCACTTGGGCTTTGAAGAGCTTTTTGAATATGGAGTTTTATAACTTAATCAAACTTGAAAATATTTGACCTTTTTAAAAATAATTTTTCATTTTCTCCCCTTTTCTGTGACTCTAAATACATTAATATAGTCTGTTTGATATTGTCCCTTGCCTCACACTGATTCTCTGTTCAACTTTTAAAATAGACTTTATATTTTAGAATAGTTTTAAATTTACAAAAAGTTGTAAAAATAGTACAGAGAGTATATACCCCACATCCACTTCCTTCTAATATTAACATCTTACATTAGTATGTAAACTTGTAAATTATATTTTCTGTGTTTCACCTTTGTATAACTTTGGTTGCTAATCTTTTCTTGCTACATATAATTTCCTCTTAATCCCATCCAATGTATTTTTCATTTCAGATACTAAATTTTGTAATTCTAGAAGTTCAATTGGGGCCATGTTTGTATCACACATGCTTCTCATTTTCATATTCATAATTCCTCTATCTTATTGCAAATATAATGTATATTTATAATTGTAATTTTAATTTCTTTGTGCATTATTCTCATATTCATATCTTTTGTTGCTGTGTCTCTGTCAATTGTGTTTTTGTTGCTCCATATGAGTTGTATTTGCCTGACTATTATGCATGCCCAGTAATTTTGTTTTATCCCAATCATTGTGAATTTTTGTGCTTTGGTGTACAGTTTTCGTATTCCTTTAAATATTTTTAAATCTTTTTATGAATACAGTTAAATTAGTTGGAAACAATTTGATTCTTTTGAGGGTTGCTATGTTAGGTGGACCAAGATCAGTTTAGTCTAGTTTTAACATGTGCTCATTACTGAGGCAATATCTTTCCGAGAATTCTACTCAATATCACATGGATCAGAAGGCCTTTCCATTGTGTCTGATGGGAGCTAACTGCTCCTGTTCCTATGTGAACTCTGAAGGTGGTTCTATAGGCTCATTTTGAGGGATTCTTTTCCCAGCATCAGTATTGTCCACATATCCTTGTGTTGATCATTACTCAGGTGAAAACTTAAAGGGAAATGTCTCCATGATTCCAGAGAGAAACTTCTTTCTCTCTCTCCTTTTCTCTCTCTCTTTCTCTCTTATCTCCATCTCTCTCCCTTTCTCTCCCCCTTCTCTTTTTTTTCAGCTCTATCCTCTATGGCACTCCACCCTGCAAATTCTACCTACCTTGCCTTCCTTGAAATCTGAACTATGTCTTTCAATTGTCATTTTTGGAAATGGTCTCTTTGTGGTACTTTGGGACCATCGAAGGGCTTGCCATCTTTTAATTTTTCTTCCTTAAGGGATTATTTCCCCATTATGTCTATTGTCCAATTTCCATCATTTCATATATATTGTGTTTTAATTGTTTAAAGTAGAACAATAATCTGGTCTCTATTATTTTATGATGGAAATAAAGAAAAGTAATAAAATATGTAAATAAAAATTTTCGTTATTCTACTTATACTAATGCAAATAAATAATTTAGATATGTTTAACCACAAATGCTTTTTTTTAACATTTTTCAATCGATATCTATTTCTTCCTTCAGAGACATAAAAGACCAAAAGAATTTTATTAGTTTGATCTCATGTTACTGTAAAGAAATACAAAACACTGAGTAATTTATAAAGAAAAGAGGGTTGATTAGCTCACACTTCTGCAGGCTGTACAGGAAACATGATGCTGGCATCTTCTTGACTTTTGGGGAGGCTTCAAGAAACTTACAATCATGGCAGAAAGTGAAGGGGTAGTAGGCATGTCACATGGTGAGAATAGAAGGAAGAGAGAAAGGAGGGAGATGCAACACAGATCATGAGAACAACCAGATCTCATGAGAACTCACTATCATAAGGGCAGTACCAAGGGGATGGTGCTAAACCATTCATGAGAAACCACCCCCATGATCTAATCACCTCCTGCAGGCCCTACCTCCGACATTGGGGATTATAATTCAACATGATATTTGAACAGGGACACAGATCTAAACTATACAAGCAATTTATCATGAGCTTTTTTTGTTTTGTTTTGTTTTCCAACTAGAATTCTAAGAGAAAACAGCTAAAATTATAGAGTGGCTAGGAAAGTGCAGGTGTTACACTGGGAGACAAGAACAGAAAAGTAGGATTCAGGTTCCTCTCTCTTCCTCTTCCTCTTTCTTCTTTCTTCTTTCTTCTTTCTTCTTTCTTTCTTCTTTCTTCTTTCTTCTTTCTTCTTTCTTCTTCTTCTTCTTCTTCTTTTTCTTCTTCTTCTTTCTTTTCTTTTTTGAAGTGGAGACTTGCTCTGTCGCCGGGCTGGAGTGCAGTGGTGTAATGTCAGCTCACTGTACCTTCCGACTCCCTGGTTCAAGCAATTCTCCTGCCTCACCCTCCTGAGTACCTGAAATTACAGGCACCCACCACCATGCCCAGCTAATTTTTGTATTTTTATAGAGATGAGGTTTCACCATGTTGGCCAGGATGGTCTTGAACTCCTGACCTAAAGTGATCCACCCACCTCAGCTTCCTAAAGTGCTAGGATTACAGGGGTGAGCCACCACTCCCAGCCTAAATCTGCTTCTTCATCCATTGCTATCTCCAAATGTATTACCTTACAAATCCTAGGTTGAAAGTAACTAATATTATCTCTATGAAGCCTGGTTGTTTTCCTTAATTGAAAAACAGAATATATTTCTCTTTGATTTTACCTTGGAATCTTCTTTCTTTAGTTCACAATCATAGATGTGAATTTGTTGTGACAAACTACCACAATTGCAATAATTCCTCACCATGTGAAGCAGTTAATTGAAATTGTTTTCTTGCAGCACTATATGTAATCTGAATATATTTTCTGACATTTTTGGAATAGGGTCAATAGGCAAATGGAACTGTGTGATGTGGGGTAATAATAAAGCTTACATTCTATTTTGATAAAGAATAAATAATTCACAATTAAAGATACATAAGGAAAAATAACTTTCATAATGATTAAATAATTCTGGTAGGAAAAAAATATAATTATTACTTTGAGAAAGTCAACTCCGTTTTCTTATCATAATATTTTCCACTTTCCTTAAAAATGATTATTGAATAATAAATCTGGCTGGTGTTTGTATTTTATTTTGGCAGAAAATAAACCAAATATTGCCTTTTAATTTAATTGCCTAACCGCCTTGATTCTATGGCAGCTTTAATTTTGTGGGCAATAATAAGGATGGGATGCATGGCTTTTTGTATCAAAAATGTTAACATCATCCAAAAAGTGAGAAAAAAGGAAAAGATATTCCATGAAGATAATCTTGTAAACATGAGTGGATTACTATCCAGTCTGCCAGGTTTGATTTTTTTGATCAAGAATGAATGGTAACACTTGAGCACATTTTTATTAGCCCATTTTAAATTCTTTCATCACTGCCATTGAAGATATGCATAAAGAAGAGATTTGACAACTGATTTTTTTATTTCACATATTTCCAAAGAAATGATTGTTTACATAATTGTGGTGGATAGTACAATATATCCAGCAAGCAGTAGGCAAGGGAAGGCTTTTTGTGTTTCTAATCATTGATTTGCTTAAATCCAGATGAAGAACTGCAGTCCATATCTTGCTCACCCTAAAATCTGTGTTGTCACTTGAAATATTTCAGAAAGTTTTCTTTTCTTGTTGTATCATCCAGCAAAGTTTTACAAAACAGCATGCTTTCATTCTCAGTGCTTCCAAAATGTGTCTTACAAATGCCAATGACTGAGCACAACCTGAAACATCTGTGGAGTCGTCCATTTATGAGGCAAAGTAATCACTTTCCATACTTTTAAAAAGCAGCTGTTCACAGGCATTAATTGCCATGTTACTGACACACTTTGGAATGGCAGCATTTGACAATGGTGCACATGTTAATTTGTTTACCACATCTGGTTCTTTTCCAGTGAATACCGTCTTCACGGGCAGATGGCAATAGAGGAGTAGTTGTAATTATGTAGTTTAAGAGGGCACTGCATTGAGATGAATTGAGTATCCATTTAAGTGTCTAAATTTTTATGTTAAACCCATGTGTAAATTTCTTTACATTTTTAGCTGAAGAGCTCCACAATCAAGGTTTTCTTTTATTTTTAGAAATATTCAGTCTATGATTTTAAAGACAATAGTTTCATATGTCAGATCATTAAAATTATAACACACTTATTTTAAAAAAGATGGACATGTTATGGTCTTCTCTTCCTCAAGTGATCTAAGAGCATCAAAGCTCACCCTATGTAGAGTAATTAAGTATTGCCTGTTTTTATCACCCAGGATACTTAGGACAGCATTATAGGCTGTGACTTTCATTGGATTTGTTTTGAAACAGCAGGTCTTTGTAGTTTAAAAAGTAAAAAGCTACATTGGCACTTCTTTTTTTATTTCCTGCTATATTCTTCTGTTTACTTACCCACAAACACACACTTACGCATACACACAAACACACACACGTACACACATCTACTCTGAAGATAAAATCAGCCTCGGAGAAGAGGATTGGATATGAATTCTCTCAAATACTTAGTCTGGTAAAATCCCTCTGGGATTAATATAAATATCTAGTATCTTCTATCCCTTGAATTGATTTGACTTCTCAATCTAATCTACATTCTTTTTCTTTGTTTTTTTTGAGACAGAGTCTCGCTCTATCACCCAGGCTTGGGAGTGGGCCAATCTTGGCTCACTGCAACCTCCGGCTACTGGGTTTAAGCAATTTCCCTGCCTCAGGCTCCCGAGTACCAGGATTATAGGCGCGCACCACCACGCCCATCTAATTTTGTATTTTTAGGAAAGGCGGGGTTTCACCATGTTCACTGGGCCAGCCTCGAACTCCTGATCTCAAGTGATCTGCCCACCTTGGCCTCCCAAAGTGCTGGGATTACCTGCATGAGCCACCACACCTGGCTATTCTACATTCTTGATGTATCACCCTTGGTGATCTATACTTCCTAAGAAATCTCCTTTGTTTCGTCCTCTATGTAACTGATGAAGAATTCACAGATTTTGTCTAATTCCTCTTCTTATCCCATCCTTTAAATGTCAGTGTCGTCTTTGCAGGGTCAAAAGACAAAAAAAAGAAAAAAATACTGAGAATAATTTGCAGAATCCCTGACAACAGGCTAATTTTATTACTATATCTTTCCATCAACGACAACAAAATGCCGTAACATCTGTCAGGCCAAATTTCTGAGTGTGCTACTATTCTTTCATAGAGATATGTATATATAACCTGCCTTCTATATGCCAGGTGTTTTGATAAGTGATAGACATACAGTGGCTAAAACAAAGTGACATGGTCTCTGGATTCATGCTGTTGAAAATCTTTGTAAATTGTATATAATAAATAAATAAGTAAATAAATGTATTTTAACATGCTATAAGAGATTATCTTTAGAAAAAATGAATATAACTCTATGATGAAAAAGCAATTATAGTTCTACATTAGATTATTTGGCCAGGGAGGTCTTTTCTGAGGAGATGATATTTAACGAGAAGTCAAATGTCAGATGGAGAAGAGTTGGTCCAGGCGGAGGTATAGCAGCTGGGGAATCCTGAGTTTAAAAAGTGCTAACTGTGTTTTAGAAGTGAAAATAAGGCTGTATGGCTTGGGCGTGAAAAATGAGGAGGAGTGTGGCATAACCTAATCTCAGAGGCATGAGCACAGTCACCACAATCCTATTACATATTTTGGGATTTGGATTTTATCTTAAAAGCCAGGAAACACATTGGAGAGATTTAAGGAGATTAGTGATATATGTTAGCTTATATTTTTATTAAATCTTTTTGCTGTATATTTTATGCTATAAAAAGAGGCCAAAGAGTTAGGGGAAAGGCAGATTATTAAAAACCTATGAATTGTTGCAATTCCCCATCTTACATTCCAGAAATGTGAACATATCTTTGACTTCTCTGTTCTCTCCACCTACTCTACCATTCTGTGATCAAGTTTGGAAAATTTTAGATTCTTAACATCTCTCATAGATATGATTTGTTCTTCTATCCTACCTTTACTGCCTTAAGTTAGGGCTTCATAATCTTTTACCTGAATTATCACAATTCAGTAGTCTTTCTAACATATTTCTGTGACTCCTGTCATGTATACCAACCCCAATCATGTAAACCAATGCCTAAGTTACCTTAAGGAAATAAAAATTGAAGTATAGTACTCCACTATCTTTCCATTCCCTGACTATCCACAATAAAATGTGTATATTTATTTACATAGAAAAGATGCCATTTATTGAGTATTTTTACAGGCCACGTTAATATATCAAATCTTTATAATAAACCTGTGTGAGAGGTTTTGCCATTGCTGTTACCTCATAAATAAACTGAGGCTGAGCGAGAGAGTAAATGAGAGTGCGAGTGAGTCACTTGGTTCATTGCAGAGTAAATCCACACTTAGTAATTGCTTGACTGATAGATTGCAAGTTAACTTCAGATTATATGTGGAGGAGTTCCCCACCTTAAATTTATTAGCAAAGTGTATTTCGGTTAAAAGTTTCTAAACTCTTCTAGATTTTTTTAGCATGCATAATCTTGCCAATAGTTTGGTATGCTGTTATTGGGAACTTTAAGACCAGTTTAGAAAGTTGTAACAGTTTAAGATTAAGACTTTTTATTTTCTTTCATTTCTTTAATCAGCGTTAAACACTTTTGACACATCTGTAGGAAATTTCCCAAATATTACCTTTTCTGATGTTTACACTCAATAAATAAGTATAACAATTTCAAGATATTGATCTTTAATGTGAGCAGAACTAAATCCCAAGTCTTCAACATAAGGACAATCTATACAACAAGAAATGTAGATTCCTTTCAAGCTGTGTGTCCTTAGAATGAAGCTCACTCACTCTCTTACTCAACCTTGGAGCTGAGCCTAGTAAGCTCAATACCTGTGCTTACTTTTCTGTCCTCTCCCTAGTATACCATCAGCCTCTAAAATCAGCTTCATTTCCTGGAGGAGAGCAGCCATTGCAACCAATCTTGGTCCCAGCGAGCCTTAATAAAGCTAACTTTAATAAAGAAAGATAACATAAAGTGACAACTATAGAATTCCACAGAGAGCTAGACTGTTATCAAAATACGTATCAGATTTTCTTCCCTTTACTGCCTCCCTTTTCCTCAAATCGTTAAGAAGAGAAAGAATCAAAGGTAATTTGTAACTCAGGTTTTCCTTTCAACATGAGAATTTGTTTTCCACACCAGGCTCGGCTAGAAGTCCAATGTACTATCCATTGTACCACAGAGCCAGCTTGTTTTCCATGTAATTCTCAAGGCAACAATGTTTACAATCTTTTTGAAGATTTCTGGTTGTTCTCGGATTCTATCCAATCCAGACCACTGTGCATCAAGAAAATTAATGTTAGCAACATATGTTAAGCCCAAACATAGGCAATGAGCAAAATAGTTTAAAACCATATACCTTTCCTATTAGGGCAAAGCTTGCTTTTCTGGAGTTGAGAGATAGAACCTGACTTAACAAGATCTAGCATGTTCCTTACCACTTCTCTTGCTAAATTAAAATATTCAAAGAAGAAAAATGACAATAGCTCCCATGCAAAAATATAAATGAGCTCCTTTCAGATATTTTCTTCAGTCTACTAATAATGGTTTCATGGGCTGAGTTTTGTTCCCCAAAATTCATGTTGAAGGCCTAACAGCTAGCACTTTTGAATGTGACTGTACTTGGAGATAGGGTTTTTAAAGAGGTAATTTAAGTTAAGCTGAAGTCATAGGGTGGATTCTAATCCAATGTGACCAGTGCCCTTAAAAGAAGAGATGATTAAGACAGAGAGACACAGATGAAAAACCATAAGGAGACACGGGGAGAAGGATGCCATGGTTCAAGCCAAGGAGTGAGGCCTCTACATCAACTTTTCTGATACCTTGGTCCTGGAATTTTAGGCTCCAGAGCTGTACAACAATGCATTTTTGTATTGGATTTCTATATATTGGGTTTAAACCACTCAATCTGTGGTACTTTGTTATAGCAGCCTTAGCAAACTAAATCAGATGGGAATCTGGAAGATATTAAAAGTTAGTTTAGAGGAGATTATGAAGGCCAGAGGTATGAATAGGCAGTCAGAAGTAATAAAATAAATTCAATAATAAAGGCAAAATAGATTCTACATGGCATAAAATGTGTAACATTTGGTGTTTTCTTTTCTACACGGTAGAAATCAAGTGTATCTTGACAAAATTCATTTGCATTATTGTATGCAATGAACATTTTCATTTCTATGATTTTTCTGTATTTGTTTTTATCCTTAAAAACTTGTAAGGTAGTTTAATTACTAGAAAGTCAATAAAAAGTGCACACTTCTATTGAATCAGGTATTCTTCCAAAAGTCTACTAGACAAAACTCATCGCTCCACTGAAAGGATGCCCAGTGATCTCTTCTGCCAATTTCCAAGCATAGTACAATTTTTATTAACATTCCACTACCTAATTTCTGGTACATATCTTTCATCTCAGAATGTAACTACACCACCAAATATATCTCATAATATATACTTACTAAGTACAGTTATCCTGCATTCAGTAATATTTGTGAGGGTAATATGCCTAATACATTTATATACATGCCATTAGGACATAAGATCCTTCTGGGTCCTGAATGAATCTCCTCTTCCACTACCCTGACCAAGATGTACACTTCTGCCTTGGGTTATTAGCTAATATTTAGAAGCTTTGTCATGCCCAGATGCAACATACAATTATTCCTCATATACACAAACATCAGCTTCTCACAAAAATAATGAACCTGCTCATATACCTCAATAAAATAGATGAAGGCACTTATACAAATACAAATCTGTGTTGAACTGTATTACTACTTTGAAAGAATTAAATTTATATTTTCATGATCTTCTACTTTTTTCAAGCATAAGAGTCATGACAGTTGGAAAAGAGATGAGATATAGTATTATAGGAGAAATACATACAGGATTTAGGAAATGGAGGTGTGAGACGATAACCAAGCTTTATTTGCTATAGATGATTAGTAAGATCAACCCAGCCTTTATGCCATATACTCCTTGGTTTTATTCATTCATGACCCGATGTATTTTTAACATCACAGGGAAATATTAAAAAAAAAAAATTCCGGAACCCTCTGATAATCAGCCTGAGGCAGAAATATCCTGCAATAGAACATTTAGAGAGATCACTAAACCTAGGTAAACTTCAATACATCTTTATCACAAACTTTCTGCTTCCATCTCCCAGAGTCTACTTTCAGCACTTTGCCCTCAGGACAAATGATAGGAACACATGGGAAATGCCAAATTCCCTAATTTATTTTTCCTAAAGGTTATGCTGTAGAGTTGGACTTTATTTGTTTTTCCTATTTCAAATTAAATTTTCTCAGGAAATTGAAATATTACTTAAGTCACTCTGATGCCCAGTTTAAAAATCAAAGGCAACTGAAAATTTGACTTGGCAATGATCTGTGAGGGGGTGATGAAGAACATGAAGTTTTCAGAATGCCTTAAAATGACATTATTATTTAAAGTGCTGATCACTTAGCAATTTTTTTAAGTTATTTTCTTGTTTCACCAAGGGAAGATTTAGCAGTGCTTTTCATGGTATTCTTTCCTCCAAAGCATTGGAATTATCTTTTCTGTTCAGTTCATGCCCAGCTGCTGCCCTAATAAGCCCACAAACTTGGCTTCACAGCTGTGCCAGCTGCTTCAAATCTTGGAGTTGAAATTTTTTCTCAGCACTCTCAATGATTTGGGAGCAGATTTTAAGTAAACATTCTCATAATCCACAGTTAAAACACATCGCTTTGTACAGAGACCACATGCAAAGAAAAACTTGTTTTTCTAATTTTTATTGTCTTTTAAGGGGGTGGAGGGACCTGTACTTTTCTTAGTATTATTGGAATTATCTAAACCAACTTACCAATTTCTTAAAAGTAAGCTAAGGAGATGTGACATTAAATGATGTAACATTTGCATTGACCACGTGAAGCTAAACATCTGAATATTTCAAAATAATTCTATTCTCGTCCTCAACTATCCCCAACTAACCTTGACAGTAGCCAAAGCATGCATTAATCGACCTCTGTCCTTGGCACATCACCTTGGAATCCAAAGTTCGCTCTTTTTTGGCTTAATCAGTACTAACCTCACTGATGTTTCTTCTACCTCTTTTCATCACTGACTTTCTAAGCATACAGAACAGTCCAGAACTACTCTTCCTCCTCTAGTTTCTCACTTTTTGAGCCCTCAGAGAACATCCTATACTGTGAATCTTTGTCCCATCTCTCCTGGAAAAAAAAAAAAAATTACCTTTTTTTTTCTTTCATAAGTGGTCTACTTAGTACAAGGCCAAGTAATCTTATAAATATGTCTTATAAACTATAAAATTGACGCATTGCATCAGTTTGTGATCTTTATTTTCTCTATATTACAGTATGTTTGCATCATTTTGTTATTTACCAGATTATAAGTTTCCCAAGGACAAAATTATGTCTTTTTTACATTGTTGTCACCAAAATTAAGCAGTTAGGGAGTTTTAAATATAAATTTTAATGTGAACTAAACTTAACTGGGCCTTGTTCTGTCTTAACCCAAACATTATGATTAAAACAACAATTAAAATGAAATACATCTGAGTAATAACACTTTAGCACCTGCCCTGCCTTCAGAGACAGAAAAATGTTTTGTTGTTTAATCCAGGATTTTGTTTTGTTAATTTGGTTGGCCAGGTTGAGTACATTACATCCATACTGAAGAGACTTGAAAGGGGTCAGATGGATTTTCACTTGAAAAAAAAAAGCAACTAAATACATAAAAGTTAACTATGAGCTACAGTAGAGGATTACTAGACAATAGTCAGCAAATCCTGATTTTCAAAGAGATTTTTCAGAGTTTAGGAGATTAAAGACAAGACATAATGAAATCTTTTTTGATATTTGTGAGATTTAAGTCCAAACTTTCTCTGCTTTCTGTCTTGGTGTATTTGAGCTTTTCTAACAAAATACCATATACTGGGAATCATAAACAACAGAACTTTATTGCTGACAATTCTGGAGGCTGGAAAGTTTAAGATGAAAGCTCCAGAAGATTTGGTGTCTGGTGAGGTTTCACACTGTGCTTTATAGATGGCACCTTCTAGTTGTGTTTTCACATGGTGGAAGTAAAGAACAAGCTTCTTTGGACCTCTTTTTTAAGTGCTTTAATCCCTTTCATGAGCCCTGTGTCCTCATAATCTAATCACCCCCTAAAGTCCACATCTAATACCATGTTCAACCACGTGTTGAAGTTAGGATTTCAACACATGCATTTTGAGAAGACACAAACATTCAGACCATATAGCTTTTCAGGGTTTATTTTAGTGTTGTTTCTCTTGCATGCAGCCCCATGCAGAAAACTAACTTAAAGATAAATCCATGCTATGTAGATTGGGGGTATTGTTTGGTAATTAAATCTCTGTGGCAAGGCCAGAGGTGATGGTAAGAGTGAGGTGTGAGTGAGGAGGTGGTGGTTTTGTGGTCCTCAAATCATACCACATAAGTGACCATGTAAACCTGATTCAACTCACCCTAAAGGCCTTCTGTTATAGTTTAAACATTTCTCAAGAAAAAATTTGGTTGAGTCATTCATTGAAGTAAACAAATATTTATCCACTTAAACTTTACTGTACACATACTTTATATGAAGCCTACATTTTGCTAAATAGCAGATTTTATAAATTAAAATATTTTTCTTTTTAGAAAAGCAATATATATATACTACAATTTTAAGAAAACAATATAGAAAATATGATCTCATAGAGAGATATTTGGTCTTTGTCCTCAATTCTTGGCACTGAGCTGCTAAAATGCCTGGAATTCCTTGACTAGTAAGACTAGGAGTGGAATCTTTCATTCAATTAGGCATTCTTAGTGGTGTCTGATCACCACAAAGACCAAAGCTTCACTAGAAGCTTGGAAGTTTCAGCCTCATCCCCAACTCCCAGGGAGGGAAGCGGGGGTTCAAGATTGAATTAATCACCAGTGGCCAATGATTCAATCAGTTATGCCTACAGAATGAAGCCGCCATAGAAATTCCCAAATAATAAGGTTAAAAAAGCTTCCAGGTTGACACCTTCCATGTATCAGGAAGGTAGTGCATACCAGCTTCACAGGGACAGAGGCTTCTACACTCAGGACCCATCTGCACCTCATCCTATATGCCTCTTTATTTATTTTTATTCTTTATTATAAACTGGTACACATAAATAAAGTACCTTCTGGAGTTCTGTGAGCTGCTCTAACACATTATCAAAACTGAGCAGGGAGTCTTGGGAACTCCTGATTTATAGCCAGCTGTTTAGAAATATAGATGGCCTGGGACATGTGACTGACGTCTGACATGAGAGCAGTCATTTGGTACTGAGCCCTTAAACCTTTCAAGTCTGAATATGACCAGGTAGTTAGTGTCAGAATTGAATTGAAAGATAGGAAACTCAGTTTATGTCAGTCAGAATTAGCTGGTGATGGGAGGAACAAAACTTCTGGGAGACTGAAAAAATAACTCGCAACACCAAGCGCTCCCCAGGTAAGCAAAGTTAAAATATGTAGATAGATGTGTAGATACACATACATATACTCTCTCTCAAATGCACATTCATATACACAGACAAATAATCTTATAATAAACTAAGATTATACAATATAGCTTATTTCATTATCAATGCATACTCATTGAAAATAATTTTTTAATGAAATAGGATGCCATTTACTTAACTAATATGAACCATCACATTTCAAGGCATCATGAGTAATTATAAGCGTTTAACCAGACTAGTAGTCTTTGCTGTCACATCTTAAGACAAAAAAACTGTACTGATAAAAATATAATATAACAAAAGTTGAAAAAATAATAAACTTAGGTAATTCATTACGCTTTCTATTTTCTTTCAAACTAAAATGAGAATTGGCCTGGCATGGTGGCTCATGCATGTAATCCCAAAGCTTGCGAGGTCAAAGTAGGAAGATCTCTTGAGCCCAGAAGTTTGAGACTATCCTGACAGCTAGGGCAACACAGTGAGACCTTGTCTATACAATAAATAAATAAATAACCAGATGTGATGGTATGTGCCTGTAGTCCCAGCTACTCAGGAGGCTGAGGTGGGAGGACCACTTGAGCTCAGATGATAGAGGCTGCAGTGAGCTGTGATCGTGCCACTTCATTCCAGCCTGGGCAACAGCAACAGAGTAAGACACTATCTCAAAAATAATAATAATAAAGGAGAATTGAGATGTGACCATTTCTGTGAAATAGATGTAATAATATGGACAGGAGGCAGGGAAATACTGGGTGCAAGAGGGTACAGTCCTTCATGAGGGTTCCACCCTCAATCCTCAGCCCAAAGTGAGAGCTATCCCTGTTTTCCCATCTGAATGTTGCCTTTTGGCCTGCCCCACTCCCTATCTTGGGCCTGTAAGAACCCCAAACCCCAGACTCAGCAAATACACATACAGAAGAGAGAAGTGTCTGAATGTAGAGGGGAGAAGCAGCAGCTGGATATCAGAGACTACAGTCAGAGGGAAGTTTGGTAGGAGACAGCCAGACTCCGGGGAAATATTATCTTTCCACTCCACCTCCTTTCCAGCTCCCCTTCCCACTGAGAGCCACTTCCATGATTCAATAAAGTCCTCCACATTTACAGCCTTTCAAGTTGTTTGTGTGACCTTATTCTTCCTGGACACTGGACAAGAACTCAGGTTCCAAGAGGGCAGGGTTTAAAAGGCTATTATCCTGACCCTCCACTGAGCTGGTTAACACATAACTGTCCACAAGCAGCAACTTCTATAAGAGCACTGATTGTAACACACACCTTCTGGGGTGCCAGGGGTCGCAGACACCGCCTCCCGAATGGCAGATGTAAAAGAACATTGTAAATCGCTTGGATGCTGCTGCAGAGCCCACACAGAACCTGCTTCAGCCAGAGGAGTGACCAGCTGGTTGCAGCATTGGTTCTCTCCAGTTCCCACACCCATCCACTCATGTGCTCCCTTCCATAAGGGATTGAGAGTGGCGGCCAAAACAAGCCACCCTCTTTATGAATCATCTGAAGGGGTAAAGGCGACTCTCCCGTCTCAATAACATTAAAAAGTACTCACTATCTAATTTCTGAAAGTACTATGTTCCAAATTAACTTTTAGAGATTGTTTTACTTGTCAAACCTAGCATCATTGAAACAAAATTTCCATTTATTTGAAAGGAATACACAGGAGGCTTTGGGATGACTGAATCTTCAGATAAACTGAGATTCTATTAATTAAAAGAGATAAAGCATAAATCAAATTCCTCATATAAACTAAAATCAATAGAACTCTGTCAGATTGAATTGAACAATATTTTATTATTAAATTCAAATATTATCTAGTGTGGTTAAATAATTTTATTTATTTTTAACCTAAGTTTCTTTTTTCCTTTAATATAAGTATGTTGAATCTTATAAGTTTTGACCATAGAGGGACGTTAGATATTGATTGAATATTTCTGAGGTTGTAGTAAAAACTCTATTGAGGAAAATACTGCATTTCAATTGTTTCTGAATCAACAGAGTGACTTACACGAAAGTGTACGTGATTTTATTTGAATTAAATTCAAAATTAGGAAACACTGTTCAAACAAATTGACTTATCCAATGATTCATAAAGACTTAGGTGTAACTAGAATTTAGAATTTGTTTTTTTATTTTTTTTAAATACCAGATAACTAGTAGTGATAGTATACCAAACTCTATCCTTTAACATATATGTCTTTAATGATGGGAAGGTGTTACATACGGCAGCTCTTACCTAATAAAATTCCACAGTGGCATAAGTTTACTTGTAGCAGGAGTTCCATACTCAAATGCCCAGACTAGATGAGACAGGTAAAGTAAGAGAGAGAAGGCCAGTGTTGAGAGCCTAAAGTATACATTGCATAAATGGAAGGAATTGTTTTAAATTGCATAACTCAGGTTATGTCTAAATAAGGCACCTGCTTCACAGCACCAGGAAATCGTAGAGGTTTATTACAATGGGGATGGGGCAGGAAGCTACCTCCTGCTCAATTCTCAAAACAGACAAAAGAAAGAGTTTAGCTGCTTATGAGGAAAAGGGTCAGGGATACAGACAGAAAAATCCCCATCCCCAAGGCCCAAGTGGTCTGTCTGTGGCTGAGACTGAGCCGACAGACTAGAGAACCCTGCTCCAGTCCCAGCCTCCAACAGCATTGGCATAAGCCTTCCGTCAAGTAACACACCTAATAAGCAACTACATTCTGCTAATGGTGGAGGATCAAGAACATGAAGAGACAGACCCTTATGTGTTGCAAACTCAGATACTGTTGAAAGCTTAGAGCGTGAATATTAAGAATAATTTATCAGCATTGAGTGAAACCGAAGTCTCCGCTGCACTGACGGTGACTATAGCAACAACAACAAAATCAACCTCAGAAACCTGCTAATTGACTCAACCCACTATATTAGCGGCTGCCAGAAAAAGAATCATGTCCATTTCTGGTGTAAATATTAGTTCTTTCAGCTTGTACTATTCTCTCATAATAATTAATGCTTAATTAAACATTTTGAAGCACACTGAAAATAGAATTTACCGTCAGATAAATCAAACAATAAAAAGTCTCACAAATGAGGAAATATTGGGTATATCAGATAGGAATTTTAAATAACTATAAATGATATTTTAAAAGATATGGTAAAAAATCTGGAAAATATTAATGAATAAATGGAAAATCTAGCAGAGACATGGAAATTATAAGAAATTACCAAATAAAAATTATATGAAAAACCCCCACCATATCAGAGATAATGTATCCCATCAATAGAATTATCAGCTGACAGAAACACTTAAGGAAAATCAGGAAACTTAGAAATAGAGCTGTAGAAATTATCTGCATTGATAATTCACTAAAAAGAAAAAAGACTGAGAAAAGTATTATATAACAAAACATCCAACAACCATGAAAGCACAGCAAACAAAGTAACATATATATAATTGGGGTTCAAGAAGGAGTAGAGAGAAAGAATGAAGAAACATGTACAGAGGAATAAGGCCAACAATTTTCCAAACTTCCTAAGAAACAAACACCCAAACAAAAAACAGAGATCCAAAGAGTTAAGTGAAACCCAAGCAGGTTTAGAGTCAATGAATGCTGCTACACATCTTATAATGCAGAGGACATGTTCCTTATAATAAAATCCAGATTGCCTAAACAAAGTATGTCACTGGTGCTGAGGATGACAAAATCTGCTCAGAATTATCATTTAAAAACATTTAAAGTAACATATCTAATAAGTCAAGCAATACCCACCCAAATATATATGTCATATGAAACTCAATTTAAACATCAAGACACATATTGGATTAAAAAAAGGATGGCAAAATATGTTCGATGTAAACATTAATTATTTTAAAGTGGCATGGTTGTATTAATAACAAAGTACGTTTAAAATGAAAACTATTATCAGGTATAAAGAGAGAAACTGCATGATAATACAGGGTTTAATTCACAAATAACACATAGCGATTCTAAATTTGTATCTACCTGAAAAGCAGAGTTTCAAAATATAAGAAGCAAAACTGACAGGATAAGATTTAAAAATAGAGAAATCAAAAATTACAGTTACACTTCACCCATTAATTAATAAAAAAGTAGATGGACAATTAGTAAAAAATAACTTGAATGGTACTATCAATCAATATGACCTAATTCTGGAACACTTCAAACAACAAAAGAAGAATATATATATTTTCAAGTGCACATGCAACATTCACCATGATAAGGAGAATTTGAGAACATTAAAAATACCAACATATTTTTAAAAATGTAAATCAAACAATGAACCAATGGGATTATAATGAAAATAAATAACTTACGGTAGTTCTATTTTTAATTTTTTGAGGACCCTCCATACTGTTCTCCCTAATCATTGTACTAATGTACATTCTCACCAATCATGGATAGGGAATCCCACTTCTCCATATCCATGCCAGCATTTGCTATTTTTTTGTCTTTTGGTAATAGCCATTCTAAATAGGATTAAGTCATATCTCATTGGGGTTTTGACTTGCATTTCCCGGATAATTGATGATGTGCTTCCTTCACTTTTAGCTAAATGATATTGTATTGTATGGACACATAGACCACTTTTTGTTTACCCATTCATCAATTGATAGACAATTGGGTTGTTTATTATACTTTTTTACTATTATGAATGATGTTTTATAAACATTCATTTACAAGTGTTTGTGTAGACATCTGCTTTTATGTCTCTCGGATATATACCTAAGATTGAAATTACTGGGTCACATGGTAATTCCATGTGTAATGTTTTGAATAACTGCCAACTTTTTTCAAAGTAGCTGTGCCATTTTAATTTCCTACCAGCAATGTATGAAGATACCGGGTTCTTCACGTCTTCACCAAAACTTATTATCCTTTTGTGATTATAGTCATCCTTGTGTGTGTAAAGTATTCTTTCATCATTGCTTCGATTTCTGTTTCTATAAGGGCTAACTAATATGACATACCTTTACATGTGTTCATTAGTAATTTACATATCTTCTTTAAATAAATATCTACTCAGATATTTTTTCTTATTTTAATTGGGTTATCTTTTTATTATTGCATCTGAAGTGTTATTTTCATATTTTTGATACAAGTCCCTTAACAGATAAATAATTTGCAAATATTCTCTTTCAGTGTATCTTTTTACTGTCATTCACCACCCATTCTCTTTTATTTTCACAATAACTATTTGAATTTAGATACTGATCCTTTCCAACTTATTCTGACTTCCAAATGAACTCTTGTCTTCAATTCTGCCCATTCAACCAATCCACTATGTAGCTGTCAGCTGTATTCCAAAACCAAAAATCTGATTGCCGTTTCTTGCTCATAAATGAGTGATGGCTTCTTCATATGCTTAGAATAAATCTCAACTTTTAAAGATGCATGAATCAGCTTAAACGACTGGTTGTAACCTAAGATTTTAGCATTATTTCTGTTATCAAAGGCCTTCTAGTCCCATGAACCTTGAGTCCCTACAACCTCACCCCAATTATTAGGTTGTTGACACGACTTACTTCCATACCTCTGTGCTTTTGCTTATGTTTGAACAACTTTCTCTTCTTCCATCTTCACCACCAAATCTGTACTTATTCTTTATACCATACTTGGCTACCCACTCCTCTGGAAAGTCTTAAGTCTGTTCTAATAACTATGCCTCCAGCATCATCTTAGCATTTGTTTCTGTTTTTCTTATGGAAATGGTATAAGGGTTATATGTTACAGCTAATGGTGTACCTGTTTCTTTCACTAATTGTTAAGTTACTTGTTAGGAAGGATCATACATATTTGTATATGTTCTGTGTTCAACATGTATAGATTGCATGTGTCAGTACATGATTGATGAATAATTACAAATAGTAAAATTTTAAAAGAGAACATTTAAAATGTATTACATTATAAAATAATTATTTGCATTGCAAAATGTTTTTGTTTGTTAGTTTTATGTTGAAGCTCTTGGGGGAAAATCTATCTCATATAATAGAATTTACTTATAGTCTACTTTCAAGATATGTGTGTAACCATAATTGGTACATCTGTGTTACTACTTCCACAAATGGTCTTCTGTAATTCCTATTATAAGTAAATCTGATTCCAAAAATAGGGTGCTTTGCTTTGTTTTCTTTTTCCTCAGCAATTTATATCAGTGGGAAATGCCACATTTTTCATCAGGTACACTTTTAGCCTCAGTTTCTTCATCAGTAAAATAACTGTATTAGATCAAATTATTTCTAATATTCCATTTAATTCTTTGTGTATGTCATGTGCTGGACATTTGCATGTGATCTCTGGCAGCAGCCACAGATCTAGAATGTAATTTTCCCCATTTACATTTGCCATCAGCATTTAAATTTTAGCTTATTATTTAATGGAAATATTGTTTAGATACTTCAGCTATTCCAAGATGATGGTTCCTTTCTTTCTTGGAGAACTTTACTTAATAAGATATTCATGAAGTTTCCACAACTGTAAAGCTGAACCAGTGATTCATTCTTAGCCTATAACTAGTTGCTATAATTTTGTGAATATTTTGAATGTGTTAAATTCATACTTTTTTTGTTCTCCTTGAATTTCCAATATGATCTTTTCCCTTTCCTGCATTTATACAGAAAGTGAATGCAGATAGAAAATTTTGATTTGAATCTATAAAACTATTTTTATTTCTTCTTGCTTTATTTATTATAGCCTATACATTTTCTCATTATATATTTCAATTTCTTATATCTCTTATCCACATGAACATAATTTGTTCTAGTTGATTTGTGACGCTAGAATGTTTTATTTCTATGCCTCAATATTTTGAAGAATCTTTTCTATCTTTCTTTTTCTTCTTCATCATTATAATTATCACCATCATATCAATAATAATAATATAAATTGTATATCATTATTGACTATCTTTATTGTGTCAGGAATAATTCAAGTTGGTTTTGCAATGTTTTTCCAGCTAACCACAAAAATGGCATGATGAGGTATATATTAACTTCAACTTAAAGGTAAGAAAACTGAGACTCAGAAAGATTACGTGGCTTATTTAAGGTTTATTGATAGTAAATGGAGAAACTTAGATTTGAGGCAAGAAAATTCTGACATTAAACCATGTGTCATAAGCTCATACTCCCACTGAAATAGATTCATTAATTTCTTTTAGTCTCATGCATATTGATGATTTCCAGGTAAATTTTTAAAAATATATTAGTACAGGTTTTTAGAAGGCTGTGTTTAAAGTTATGAAATTTAAATGTAAGGAACAAAACATTTATTAATCAAGTGCTATGCCTTATGTGTCCCTGGAAACTTCATGTGCTTTCTGCAAACTTAATTTTTCTGCCTTCATAAACAGATTAATAGATTAATGAGGTCTCTGTACCCATGTATAGATAAATGTCACTATCATGGGAATGGCTTTGTTATACAAGCAAGCTCTCTGAGGCTTACTTGCTCTATCTCACCACATCATGCCTCTCACTATGTCATAATGCAGCAGGAAGAGACTCACCAGATGCCAGTACCACGCTCTTGAACCTCCCAACCTCTAAAGCCATGAGTCAAATAGTTGTAGCCACAGAAAATGAACTAGGATAGCTAGATAGACATAAGCTTGAGTTTCAGTTTCATGACAGCACTATCTAGCCTCACACTTTCCATAATTCAGTGAACCTCTCTCAGGCTTGATTTTTAACTGTCAAAGGAGAGAACACTGTTACTCTGCATGGGTCTTGTTAAGATGATACTTGTTATTGCTATTTAAATAAGTGGTCAGACACATCTTAATCTGAAACAGCACTCGAGAAGGTACAGAAATATGTGTGTGGACTTTAAAAAAGAATACTTAGGTTTTAAAACAGGTCTAAGCTAAAATAATTTTTAAATTACTTATTTCCTTCAAAATAAATCATTCAACCACTCTTTTATGAAGTTACTTTTCTTAATTTTTAAATAATATTAGTATATTCTAAAGAGTCAATTAGGAGATTTCTGGTTTGCAAAAGACAATGTAGACTTGTTTTTCCCTAAATCTGAGGACAACTATACACTGAGGACAACTATATACTCTGGAAATGGTGCAAGATATAAGTAAAGGAGAACTCTGAAAGATGATAAGAAAACACACAGCAGCTTTATGAAGCTAGTACTGAAGGGACAGCACAGTGGTGGCAGGGCATCTTGTGTCCCCCTACCCAACAGAGAAAGGTCATCCAAACCCAGCATTTCCTGAGCCCTAACCTAGCAACAGACTACAGGCAAATAGACATTCTTTCCCAAATAGGAATGCCTCTGACAACATTAGGGGAGATTAACATCACCAGAAAGGGGAATTAATTGGGAGCCCTGCAAGAAATGAGCAGAAATGAAAAAAAGAGGGAGATACTCTTCTTGACCACCAGAGCTGAAACTCTCCTTATGCACTTAAAGATACAAAATCAGGTAAGTAGAGCTAGTAGAAGAGACAAAATGTAACAGGCGACCTGGCCCAAGAATGCTCCTAGTCCTGATGTATCTTAACTCTTCTATCTTGCCTAGAGACACTGAAGGGTGCAGGTGGTACCTGTAAAAGGGACTCAGTCATCACAAGTAACCTTGTCTGGGAAGCTTTTTGTTTCAAAAGGATTCAGATTTTCATTTCCTTCCAAGGTATACTCAGTTGAGCAAGTGGACAAGGCACCCAGTTGTAGCAAGGGCCTCAGTCTGACAAGTAGCCATGTCCCTGCAGCCCCAAGAATCTCCTACCTGACCCAGAAACACTATGAGAGTGGGTCCACCAGTAGGAAAATCACACTACACTTTTTTCTAGGCTTAGATATGCCTGACAACCAGACTAAGGGGAATGCATTCACACCCATAGCAGCACCACTGAGAATAGTGGGAGCTGCTAGAGGACCAGATAAACCAGGAAGATTAAAGGAACACCACAAAGGATCTCATAATTAAACCACATTGGAACCACAGCCCACAAACATGGGCCAAGTCCCACATGTTCTATCTAAACATGGTGACTGCCCATTAAATTTTTTAAAAAACAAATAAAATGGACATAGATTCTTCTAACATAATAGATTAAATGTCCAGGATACAATTTTAAAAATCACTTATAATACAAAGAACAAAAAAAAAATACAACTTGAATAAGAGATAACAAGCAACTGATGCTCAAACTGAAATGAATCACATATTGGAATTATCTGATAAGAATTTTAAAGCAGTTATCATGAATATACTTGAACTGTCAATCACAAAACAAATTTAAAAATAGAAAATCTCAGCAAAGAAATAAAAGTTATAAAAATGAACCCAATTGAAATTATGTAATTGAAAAATACAATAAGAGGGGGAAAAAAAACTCCTTGAATGGGCTTAATTGTAATATGGAGATGACAGATAATAGAATCAGTGAAATGACGGCAGAAAAAACAAAATTGATTCAATCTTTACAATACAGAGAAAATAGGCAGAAATAAAAAACTGAACAGATCTTTAGGGACCTGTGGGTTATAACAAAAGACCCAATATTCATATCAGACCCAACATTCATATCATTGAGGGAAAGAAAAGGACTAAAAGAGTGTTTGAAGAAATGATGTCTGATACTTCCTAAATTTGGCAAAAGACGCAAACCTACAGCTAGGATGCTGAGCCAACCCTGTCCAGGTAAACCCCCCAAAAATCCATGTTAAGACATAATATAATTAATCCTTTGAAAAGTAAAAAAAGAAGAAAAGACATTGAAAGTAGCCAAGATAAATCATACGTTATCTATAGAAAAACAGCAATTTAAATTATAGTAGATTTCTCACCTGAAACTGTGGAGGCCACGGATGAGTAGCACAATATTTTTCGAGCGCTAAAAGAAGAGAACTATAATCACTAATTTCATAATACCTGGTGAAATTACCTTTCAAGAATAAATAGAAAATAAAACCATTTCAAGCAAACTAAAACTAAAATAATTTGTCAATAGATTTCTCTTCAAGACCGGCTAAAGGGATCTTCAAATAGAAAGGAAATGATTTTTAAAAAAGGAATCATAGAACACCATGAAGAAGGAAGTGAAAAGAGAAGAAATGGGGGTACACACAATAGACCATTTTTTTCTTATGAGTTTTATAAATTATATTTGATGATGAAAACAAAAATTATAACACCATCTGAAACCCAAGACAAATATATAGAAGCAGGATCTAAATGGAAGTGAGATTTCCATACTGCATGTGAAGTGCTGGAATGTTCATCACAGTAGCCGACTATGTCACACATGTGTTTTTTAATACTCATCGTGACCACTACAAAAATTATAACCAGAGATATACTCAAAACTACTTTAAATAAATCAAGATGAAATACTTTTTAAAATACTTTTGCTAATATACAGTTAGGCAAGAAAAGAGAAATCCCGGAATGAGAATCAGAAGGAATAGAAAATGAAAAAATGACAGACTTCAACTCTGACCTAGTAATCATTAACTTAAACATACTGCACTCCAACCTGGGCAACAAATCGAGACTAAATCTTAAAAAAAAAAAAAAAAAAAAAAAAGATGCCCTAAATACAACAATCAAAAAACAAAGGTTGATGGAGTGGGGAAGAAGTAATCTGATCAATATACTGAGTGCAGCAAATAATTAGCATAGTAAGCCTGAGGTTGCAATCATTAGAAAGACCAGCTTGTGACACTGGTTCTTGCTTGTACTCTGGGAACTTGGATTTTGGTAGAGTTTCCACTCAAATCTGATAAGTTTTTCACTGTGCCTAAATTGTACACTATAATATGGTTTATGTCGAACACCTACTTTTCTTCTGGGAGTCTGGAATTTTGGTATACCCTAGGCAGAAGATCTGGGCACTGAGGGTCATTAAAGAGCATTTTTAGTAAAAACAAACAAAAAACATTTCACAGGTATTGTCTCACTTTGCTTGAGGAATTCAGCACTTCTGTGTGACTCCACTAGAAGAGAACTCCTCTAAGAGCTTTCACCTCTTTTCCTCTGGATTATACTGCTTGTACCTTGTCCTTTGCTGGCTAAAAATCTCTTGCTATAATCAATTATAACTATGACTACGTGCTGAATCCTGCTAATCCTGTTCAGAAAACATCGTACCCAAGAGTGGTGTTCAGTCCCATGATACATCCTGCTGTTTATGACAGACACACTTCAAATTCAGCAACACAGTCAATCGATGAGTAAGAAATATAAATATATATTTTATTTAAATATGAAATGATATACCATGCAGATATTAATGGAAAATAGCAGGAGTTGCTACATTAAAATCTGATAAAATAGATCCCTAAGCAAAGAAAATTAATAGAGACAAAGAAGGACATTATATAATAAGAAAAGTATCAACCCACCAGGAAGATAAAATTATCCTAAATATGGACATGCCAAAAAAACCAGAAACTTACCCACATGAAACCAAATCCGATAGAGCTGAAAGTAGAAATACACAAATCCATAATTATAGTTGGGAAATTTAACACCTCCTTCACAGCAATGAATGCAACTTCTAGGCAGAAAACTATCAAAGACATAGAAGATCTGAACAAGGCAATCAACCAACGGGATTTAATTGACATATCCGAACACTCCACCTAACAGCAGCAGAATGTAGTTTTTTAAATATTCATAGAACATTTATCAGGATAGACCATATCTTGGGCCATAAAATATATCTAAAGTTTTTTGAAAAATTTAAAGCAGCTATCATAAATATGCTTGAACGTCAATTACAAAACAAATTTATCAGGGTATATTCTCTGACTATACTGAATCAAAGCAGAAGTCAATAAGAGAACCACAACAGAAAAATCTACAAACACATGGAAACTAAATAACATACTTACAAATAACCTGACTCAAAGAAAAAAGCTTAAAGAAAATTTTTTAAATACATAGAACTGAATTTTAGGAACACACAAAACACATCAAATTTGTGAGATGCAGCTAAAACAGTGCTGAGAGGGAAATCTGTGGCTGTAAACGCTCATATTACAAACTCAAAAACATATCCAACAATAACTTATGGCTTTACTTCAGAAACTTAAAAAAAAAAAAAAAAAGAAAGCAACATAAACCCAAAGCAAGCAGAAGAATAAAATAGAAATGAAGCAGAAATTGATAAATTAAAAATAAAACATTAGAGAAAATCAATGAAAAAAGGCAAGTTTTTTAAAAAGCTAATAAAATTGTTAATTCCTATAAATTACTGATAACTAAAATCAGATGATACAAATAACATCAGAAATGGAATAGGATATCAGTAGAGATTCTATAGTCATCAAAAATATAATGAAATACTATAGATAAATGGATACTTGTAAATACTACAACTTAAATAAATGAACCAGTTCTTCAAATACTACAAACTACCAAAACTCAATCAAGATGAAATAGATAATGTAAGTAGTCCAAAAGTTATCAAAATAAAAACTGACACATTTAGCAGTGGAGGGGAGGTTAGTGGTTGCCAGGGGTAAGAGATGAATGTGGGAAGAAACTGGAGAATAATGGGGTTAGTTATTAAAAAGGAACATAAGAGATTCTTGTGGTGTTGGAATTCTTCATTATTTTGACTATAGTGGTGGATACATAAACATATACAGGTGATAAAATTGTATAAGACTTAATGTGCACACACACACACACACACACAAACAGACACAACAAGGGTAAAATAACTGAGGAAATCTGAGTAAGATTGTTGGATTGTAGCAGTGTCAATACCCTGGTTGCGATATCTTTCTATATTTTACAAAACCTTACAACGAGGCAAAAGTGTTCAAGAGAACTCATGGTATTCTTTCTTGTAACTGCATGCAGATCTACAATTATCTCAATACAAACAATTTCATTGCAGCTAGAAAACAAAAATCAATTTGTCCAGAAAGCTTACAATGTAATATATTCTGAGTTGAAAGTCATTGTTCACTTAATGCCAAGGAAATATGACTCAATTATAAGAAAAATAATGTTAAGCCGTTTCTTATTCTATTGCAGGTGAGTCTGATTTTGTGTGTGTGTGGAGAATTTTAAGATTTCCTCTTTATCTTTAGCGATTTGTAATTTTACCGCTATGTGTCTAAGTGTTGATAATTTTTCATTCACTGTGTTTATGATTCAGGGTTTTCTAATGTGAAGGCCTTTATCTCAGAGAAATATTCACATAGTTTTGTTAGTACTTATAACTTTATCTGAACTTTCTCATAGTTAGCTGATCATTATTCATCTTTTATCTTTTCTCTCATACATTTACCTCTATGTAGTTTTGTTTTATATTCATGGAGATTTCCTCAAACTTATATTTTCATTATTTTGAATTTTGTTTTTAGTTTTCAGAAACCCTGGACACTTTGTTATTATTTGGTTTTTGTTGTTGTTGTTTTGAGACTGAGCCTCACTTTGTCACCCAAGCTAGAGTGCAGTGAGGTGCTCTCAGCTCACAGCAACCTCTGCCTCCCAGGTGCAAGCAATTCTCCTGCCTCAGCCTCCTGAGTAGCTGGGACTACAGACATCTACCACCATGCTGGGCTACATTTTGTGTTTTTAGTAGAGACGATGTTTCACCATGTTAGCCAGGATGGTATCCAACTCCTGACCTCAAGCAATCCTCCCACCTCGACCCACTAAGTGCTGGGATTGCAGGTGTGAGCAACCTCACCCAGTCTGTTTTGCATCTTTTTAAATGGATAAAAGACTTAGCCCCACCCATGAGATAATAATTAGAATATTGGTTCTGTGTTAGCATTATTTATTTTTCTCTATTTCCTTAGAAGTTGTTTTCTTTTTATTTTGGTTTTCCCTTTCATGTTAGAGTCTTTCATGGTGGCACATGGTTAATGATTTGCATTTACTAATAAGATAAAGGAAGATTGACTTATAGTTGCATATACCTGTGTGAGTTTTTCAACTGGAGGACATATCTTCTGAGTAAGGGCCAGGCACCTGATCATTTTACAGAGGAACTTTTAATTACAAGAATGAGAATAGGGATATTAATTCCTAAAATTTCTGCCAAAGTCATCCCTACTATATTGCTTCTAGATGGTCCCATTTGTGGAATGGAATCGTGGGTAGGGATGGGCAATCACTGCTGTGCCCCTGCCTTCTGTGCAGCCTGGCAGATAGTTTAGCTACCTCATCAGTTCCAACCCCCACTGTCAATCAGGAAGACTGCGGCTTTCGCCTGTCATCAGTCAACACTGTCTACTGCTTTTCATCTTCCAGAAACTTGCTAATATATTTTTTATTTTTTCATGGCTGCCATTAGTTCCCTTTATAGTTCTGAATTATAATATTTAATTTATTGCCTTACTATTATTCTAATGATATGTCAAGAGAAAGAGGAAATATGTATTTGTGTTAAGTCTGCAATTTTCAAACATAAGTCACCATTAAAATATTCTCAACATAAAAACATAACTGTTGTCAATTTTACTAGTGGTAATTTAAAAATCAATAAACATTGCTCTTTTCTGCAGGAATGTAATTGAAAACTAAAGCCATAATCACACTTGCCTAACAAACAATTGAAACATGGATTTCTTTCACCTTACTCAAACTCATATTTCATCTGATTTTAGTAACTAACCTTTCATGATTAAAAATCAGTAAGCTCAATTTTTAACAAAATATGTTTAAATCCTTACCGTGTCTAGTATGGTTTAAAATGGCAGGTTTTTTAAAAAGTTAATAAAATATACTAAACATAGTTTAAACAAAGTATGTTTAAATCCTTACTACCATGTCTAGTAAGGATTTAAACATACTTTGTTTAAAATATGTTTGGTATACTGTTACAGCAGGTATAATTTTTTCTGTATAGAGAAGTGTTTTTCCATATCATTTGTTATTGAGTTGATAGTAGGAACACAGTACTCAATCAATTAATATTTGTTTGTTCCTGGATGGCTGTAAGTGTAATTTTAATGTGCAATGATGTGCAATTTTATGTTTTGTGAATCTCAGTTGGCTTTCTAATATCACTCCACTCATCCAAAAATCAATCTCCCTTCCAACCTTGTCATAGGTTTCACTGACAGTAAAATCACTCATTTCAGTGGAGCAGAAAAGTAAAAGCAGAATCATTGTTTGGAACTACCAAGACATTGCACATGTATTTCATTTGTTCAAAAACCAAAACATCCAAGTCATCTTAACCATGCCAATAATAGCAAAATATCTTCTGAGCGCTTCAATCTTTTAACAGCTAAAAAATTTAAACTATATAGGTATCTTTTTCTGCCTGGGATCCTATTTGTCGGTGAGGCCATTTTGTGTAATTCTGTGTTCTTGATTAGAAGTCTGGAACAAAGGTGATAATGAAAATAAATAACCAAGGAAATACTTAAAAAAACAGGAGAAAAAGCAATCATGGCCCATCCTGATTTAACCAGTTTCTGTGGAGGTTTATGTTCAAGTACTGTCTTAGTTTGTTTTGTGCTGCAATAACAGAGCACCTAAGAGTGGGCAATTTATAAAACAAAAACATAGCCACTTATTTCTTACAGTTGTGAAAGCTGGGAAGTCGAGGGTCAAGGAGGCTGCATCTAGCAATGTCGTTTTTCTGTCATCCTGTGGTGGAAGGCAGAAGGGCAAGAAAGCACGAAAGAGCCAGGGGGACACAACTCGGTTTTATAAGTAACCCATTCCTGTGATAACTGACATTCGTCATCTATTCTTGAGGGCAGGGTCCTCATGACCTAAAACTCCCTTCTCTCAACACTGTTGCACTGGGGATTAAATTTTCAACGTGTAATTGTTGGGGGAAACATTCAAATCATAGTAGGTATATATTTTCTTGAATCATTTGAAGAACTACTATTAATTAGCAGTGAAAGGAGAAGGGAACAGAAAACTTTGCCCCAGGGAAGCTTGACTTTGAATAACGAAACATACTAAACATCAACTTGGTGCCTTTTTCTTGTTTTTCTACTTAACTACCAAAAAAAGATAAGGCCTCTGGTGGGGAGAGTTGGAGAGGGGGCACACTGAAGCCAATCAGGAAATTAAATCTTATAGGTATAAAATCACTGTGAAGGTCTAACTCTCTCAAAGTAGTACTTAAACCAGGGAAAGGATTACTTACTTTCCAAACAGAGGTAGATAGATGTAAAGACAGATAGTTAATATGGTAAATAGATGAAAATGAAAGTTAGGCTTCTATGGAAGTTTCCTGTGAAATAGCTTTAAATTTTTACAAATATAAATATTTTACATAACTACTAAATAATTTCAATCAAAATGAAACTGTAAATCCATAAAATTCAGGAGTTAAACACACAAAAGTAAAACAAGAGAATTATTAAAGATATAGGATGTATCAAAGCCAATACTATTATTTTATATTTATATATTTACGGTTTCAAAATATAACCAGAAAAGAAAACTGAGAGATATACACAAGGTCCTTTTTGTACTGTTTCTTACAATGGCTTGTGAATCTACAATTATTTCAATAATGCTTTCAAGTAAATAACCTGGGATATATAAAGCAAAAATAAAATACTGTAAAGCCTTGTCCATAATCATATTCTGATAAACACTTGGTACTGAGGTGTTGAAATAAATAAATAAGCCTGCAAAGTAATTGGTGACAAGGCTTTCAGGATAGAGCAAAGCAAGTACAAATAGTAATTCAAACAATTCAAATATTCTCTAAACCATATAATCTTTTAAACATTAACATTAACTCATGTTATATTTTATTGTAAACATATACATTTTGTATTATTTTTCTTTGAAAATATGTAGAATTTGTGAATTTACTCCATAGTAATAACCATGATCACTTTGAGTACTCACATTGTTACCTAAATGCCATTTCTCATTAGAAACAGTAAAGAATCCTGAAAATAAATACTGATTTCAGAGACTCCTAAAATATCCTTACAACTTGTCAGTTAGGAATTTTAACATGTTCTAGAAATCCTGGGTTTATTTCTAGGAAAATATAATTCAATAAGAAGGAAATTCCATTGCACAATATTCACATAAATCAATAATCAGAAAATAGTAACTGAAAAGTTTTCAAGCTCAACACATAGGTTAAAAATAAGTGTTACTAGTATGTATTAATAATTGGCTTTTGTGTGTGTGTTAATAAATACTAAGCTTTACCATGGTTGAAATAGGCTTACCTCTCATGGCGTGAACTATAGAAAAATCAAATTAGCTAATACATTTTATTTCTCTTGTCTGTAGACCTTACACTTTGGAGAAGGAAGTAGGATAGTGCAGAAAAAAGATCAAGGTTTTTCTAACATTTTTCAGGATTATTTTTATTTCTCAAGTAAACTGAATAAGCATAACTTTTTAGGCATTATTTCCATTGTTACACCTAGAAATATTATTTCTTGCTCAGGTAATAATTTAGATAGTGCTCCTGGTTCAATATAAATTGAGTTTTACTCAGACAGACCAAATGCTATAATAAACAATTCTAAAATATCAGAGGTTTAGCGTAATGAAAATTTATTTCTGGCTTCTATCACAGTCCACGGTAGGGGACGCTGGTCCATACTGTGATTCAGGGGATCAATTTTTGTTTTCCCAATATAGTGGGCCCAGCATTTCCTGGGAACTCTGCATTCCTAATGGATCCTCTAATTCCTGCTGGCAAATGAAGGAGAGATTAAGGGGAGAATTGGGAAATTTTTGTTTCCATCATATTTTATTTTATTATTTTATTATTTTATATTAGGTCCCACCCCACAAACTATGTCACTGGACAGATCTCAATCCTAGTGTCTAATAGAACGATATACATAACTGGGGGGTTGGTGCAAAATGAAAATATGAAACTGCTTGTTCAGGCATTAAGAATTCCAGGACAGTGTGGCAATTGAACATTAATTCAAGCAAGCACAGGGCCCTTCCAAGGGGGTGCAGTTCATACACTGGAAATGTGGTCTGGCTGTGTATGCAGCAAGATAAGACAAGGGTGTTTGCTAAGAGTTTTACCAATAACAAATTACCATAAACTCAGTCACTTAAATTAAACACATTTATTATTTTACAGTTCTGGAGGACAGTAGTCTGAAATAGGTCTGAAATCAAGCTGTCAACAGAGCTGTGCTGTCCTATCTGGAGGTTCTAGAGGAAAATCCATTTGCTTGCATTTTCCAGCTTCTAGAGACCACATGTGTTGACTCAGTCCCTTCCCTCATCTTCAAAGGCAGGAACTTTTCATCTCTGATATTTCTTCCCTAATAATACCGCTTTCCAAACTTATTTGAGAACTGTTTTAAATACTCATGTGATTATATTTGGGCCACATGGATAATCCAGGATAATATCTTCATTTAAAAGATATTAATCACATTTGCAAAATCCCTTTTGCCACAGAAGGTAACATACTCACAGGTTCTGGGGATTTGGATATGAATATCTTGGGGAGCCATTATTCTGCCTACCACGGTGAGCATGTAGCATTGTTTCCACTACAGCGTAGTGTTTCATGAGATTTTATATAAAATATTTCTCTAATGTCTTCTACCCAAAGATGTTTACTTGCTAAAAGTAATTAGTCTTGATTAAAACAGAGTCACATCATGGAAATCATGGGCTTCTGTATGGAGATTACAAAGAAGCTCCGGTGCTGTCTTCCCTTTATACATTCTCCCTAAAAAATTTTCCTTTTCAAGAGCATATGACTGCTATTCTTAAAGAATGTCTGCGAAATATTGCAGACCTGGATCTCCTTTTCTACCTTTGTTATGACTAATCTATTTCTAAAAGGAAAACAGCAATTTGAATCGCATGAAGAGTAAATTACTGAAGTTGAATCAGTGTAAGGAGGAAAAGAAAAACAAAAATTGTATATGTAGATATATCAAGTCAAAGAGTTAAATCTAGTACGTTTAAGCTAGTTTTCTTAAAATCATCCTTTCCTAATGTTAAAAAGAATTATTTTTAATTCTGATAAAATACAGCCTGCCAAGTCATGTAGTTTTTTTAAGCAATTGTATTTGCTGCCCCCAAAAGCAAAAAAATAAAAAATCTACTTTTTTCTTATTTTTTAATTAGTAGCAGCAAAATTGTTTATTAGAACTTTAGAGGCGTGTTCACACAATATGGTGGGGTGCAATGAAGGAACATCACATTTCAGGCTTCCTCAGGCAACTTTGATTTAGTTCAATTACTTCTGAAAGAATGAAAGTCCTGCTTGGATGCCCTCTGCTTGAATTCCACTATGCATCATTTTGTGGGCTTTTATTAACAGAAGAATTTGGAGAAAGGATGAGAATTCACATTTGAAAAAGAGAGAAGATGAAAGGATCAATTCTAGACCTTTCATTTTCCCTCCTCTTAACAGCTGTGTTGGGGAATAATGACAGACACTCTGTGAGACAAACTTATCTGGTGTGGCATCTGGTGATGGATAAAGCCCACCTGAGGGGAAGGAAGAACGATGTCTCCCAGGTGCAGATAATCTTTCAGATTGTGCTTATCAAGAAATTTTAATAGCATCAGACCAAAAAGAGTAGAATTTTTATTTATATACTTGTATATTAGAATAAAAAGTCTCTTATGTACATGTATATAATTAACTCTCATTAGGTTGTGAAATTACTATTAAGTAACCCTAACATCTTAGTAGCATACAATAACGTTAGTTTAGCTCTTGCTAGTGTTGTATGCCTTGGCTGTCTTGAGTTGTGCCTCTGCTCTACATGTTGTCGCCTGCCAGAACTCAGGCTGAAAAACAAAGAGTCCCATTGGAAACATGTTACTCTTATAGTAAAGGGAAATGTGCAGGGCAGCTGGTGGAAACAGACAACAGCAAATAAAGCTTCCTCTAGGAATAGGCTTGCACTACTTCTGGTTTATTATTACTGGCAGAAATCAGTGGTCAAGCTTGACACTGACAAAAGGAAGTATATTTCACTTACAGGATGACAATGCAAGTCATATGGCAATATGCCAAGCTATGCAAACCTCTAATTGAAAACGGAAGAGAGGGGTGAATGGCTGGGAACCATAACACAGTTAACTTGCCCCAGTTAACACATTTCCTAACAGGGAGGGGAAGCTCTTATATTTCTAAAACCACTGAGGCCTTTGAAGCACATTTCTTCAGATGTGAAAGTTACAAAAAATAGAGCAGAAACATCTTGATACTATATTTTAGGTAATTACAAATTTAAAGAGAGAGTGTAAAAATTCAATGAAAGCCAGAGTAATCTTTGTAATACAGATGGTATAATGTACTGACTTAAGATGGTTCAAGTTTTTCTACTTTAAGATGGTACAAAAGCATTCAGTAGAAATCATAGTTAGAATTTTGACTTTTGGTCTTTTCCCAGGCTAGTGATATGCAGAGTGATACTCTCTCATGATGCTGGGCATTGGCAGTAAGCAGCAGCTCCCAGTCCGTCACATGATCATGAGAGCAAACAACCAATACTCTACAGTGCACTTTGTTGCTAGGTAATTTTGCCCAACTGTAGGCCAATGTAAGTGTTCCAAGCATGTTTAAGGTAGACTAAACTATGGTGTTTGTTAGGTTAGGTGTATTAGATGCATTTTCAATTTGTGACTTTTTTTTTTTTTTTGAGACAGAGTTTCACTCCTGTTGCCCAGGCTGGAGTAGAATGGCATGATCTTAGCTCACTGCAACCTCTGCCTTCCAGGTTCAAACAATTCTCCTGCTTCAGCCTCCCAAGCAGCTGAGATTACAGGTGCCCACCACCACAGTCAACTAATTTTTGGATTTTTAGTAGAGACAGTGTTTTAGTGTTTCATCCTGTTGAACAAGCTGGTCTCGAACTTCTGACCTCAGGTGTTCCACCCGCCTTGGCCTCCCACAGTGCTGGGATTATAGGTATGAGCCACCACACCTGATCCGACATTTTCAACTTGATATTTTCAACTTGTTGATGGGTTTTTCAGGATGTAACACCATCCTAAATCTAGAAGCATCTGTTATATTTATGCTAAAGGAGAAAAACACTTTAAACAGAGATATGTTTTCTTACCTAAAAGTCTATTCTGTTTTTCAGTAGAAATAAATCACTATTTTATTTCGTGTGACTATGTGCCCAACTAAATGACTACATTATTCAGGCTCTCTTATACCTAACACAGCCAATTAAACATGAGTGAGAGCAGGTGGATGCACTTCTGAAAAAAATCCTAGGAATGGCCGGAGTGACTGTGTGCACCTTTGCCACTATCCCTTTCCATTTGTTTCTTCTTTCTACTTAGGAATCAAATCCAATGAATAAAGAGCTACAGTTATTTGGATCTTGACCTTGAAGGTGGAAACTGGGTGCTAAGAATGTAGGAGCTGAATATTAAAGGTGTTTTGCATCCTTGGTGGCAATATGTAGTCTCCTAATCAGTCCTAAAGGACTTATACCTGGCCTTTTTTTTTTTTTTTTTTTTTTTTTTTTGTGAGGCAGAGTCTCACTCTTATTGCCCAGGCTGCAATGGCACGATCTCTGCTCACCACAACCTCGGCCTCCCAGGTTCAAGTGATTCTCCTGCCTCAGCCTCCTGAGTAGCTGGGATTACAGG
Organism: Cacajao melanocephalus; assembly: GCA_963573385.1. NCBI lineage: Eukaryota > Metazoa > Chordata > Mammalia > Primates > Pitheciidae > Cacajao > Cacajao melanocephalus. The sequence goes on from CAUYLG010069956.1 coordinate 37,758, forward strand.
CATGCACAACCATGCCCAGCTAATTTTGTATTTTTAGTAGAGATGGGGTTTCTCCATATTGGTCAGGCTGGTCTCAAACTCCCCACCTCAGGTTAATCCGCCCACTTCAGCCTCCCAAAGTGCTGGGATTACAAGCATGAGCCACCATGTCTGGCCTGGATTTCTTTTATGAGAGGGCAATATAAACTTCAATCTTGTTTGACTCATTATTTTTTTTTATTTCTCTTACTAGCAACTGGGCAAAATTAATATATGGTATGAGACTTAAGGGATATTGAGTAAAAATTGAGAATAGCCTATTGTAGCTTTCCCAAAGGAGGCCTGTGTGGAGGGTTAACTGGGAAATAAGATGGTGGGGAACAAGATGCCAAAGAGAAGAACAGAGAAATATTATGGTGTCCAAGACCAAGAAGAAGGCTGATACAGTCAAATGTGTAAAACTGAAGAAATAGTAATGTCTAAATTAAGATTGATTGCACAAAACTTAAACAGTTAGCTCTAATAATATCTGTTTATCAACATAGCTATAGATATAAATATAGATATATTTATTTCTCTGATTATATATACATCATGAATTCACATCAGAAAAATAATTGAAAATCTCAGATTTTGTGTATTGATAGTGTCAAGTAAAATAGATCCCTCAGCGCTACTTAAACCAGGATGCCATAGAACCTTGGGTCCTTAGTAAAGAAGATTGACATAAGGTATATTATCTCTCATAGGCCATTTGGGGTGCCATTTTTAGTCACTTCCTTTGCTACTTCAGTCATCTCAGCAATAGCTAGTCCCAACCAATGGGAACTATTCAAACGATTCTATTAAAAAATGAAGACTGGGGACTGTGAAGACTTAAGTGCTACATATTTGTTTGTTTGTTTGTTTTGCTTTGCTTTTAATGTACTTTTAAACTTTTGTACTTTTGCTTTTAATGTAAACTAATGTGATTTTGCTTTTAATGTACTTTTGAACTTTTTTCTTCCTGTAATTCAGTATAAAATGCCTGGCCAGAAAAAAAAAAATGCGGGGCTGGGCACAGTGGCTCGCTCCTGGAATCCAAGCACTTTGGGAGGCCGAGGCAGGTAGATCACGAGGTCAGGAGTTCGAGACCATCCTGGCCAGCATGGTGAAACCCTGTCCCTACTAAAAGTACAAAAAATTAACTGGCCATGGTGGCGCATGCCTTAGTCCCAGCTACTCAGGAGGAAGGGGCAGGAATTGCTTGAGCCTGGCAGGTAGAGGTTGCAGTGAGCCGAGAACGAGCCACTGCACTCCAGCCTTGGTGACAGTGCAAGACTCCATCTCAAAATACGAAAAAAATAAAAAGAAAAAAAAATGGACTTCTTAAAAGTGTGGAATCTCTTTTCCTTAACAGGAATCCTTTCTAAGCACTAGGCTAAGCAGGCATACCTCATGATGGCCTTAATTCCCATGATGGGCTATCCATGCCCCGATTTTGTCCTCTATCAGGTATTTATCACCACTTGACAACAGCAGATCTAAGAGGTTTTGCAATTGCTGAAAGTTGACTTTTGAAGGCTATTCTAAAACTGTCAATAAAATGACATTGCCACCAGCCTTCAGAAAACATCTTCCCCATTTCTGAAGCAGATCCTATCAGTTTTCACATAGCAAGTTTATGGAATTCGTTAAAGACCTCTGAGGTCTTCCTACCATTTGGGAATTGAAAAAGAATGATCTCTCATTTGATCACATCTCTAAGACTGGACGTAACTAGATAAGTCTGATGGTATGCCAACACCTTTTGTCTCTGTATGCTTCACAGGTAATCCCAAACAACTTGGGTTTCTCCTCACTAGAAATAACAGGTTAAATCATTTTCAGTGCCTTTGACTAGGAAAGGCCAATGCAGAACTGCATGTTTCCTATATGCCCCGAACATTGCTTTCTCCTGCCCATACACAATTCAGTTTATCTTACGAGGACAGTTTCTTGAAAATTCCCTTAACAAAAAAATGTTGAAATGTTATTCATTCATTCATTTTTTTTTTGGCATTTTTACAATATATAAAGTACTGATTTACATTTTGCAGAACACCTCTGCCCAAAAGGATGTCTCAGCCTTTATGACACAGTCTAGAATGAAAGGCAGCAAATACATTTAAAATTGCAAATATAAATATGCAATTACCTACCAGTTATAAAAGAAGTGCACGGGGCTATAAAAATGTAAAACTGGGGAAGTAATTTAGATCAGAGTGTCAAGAATGGACTCTATGATAACATTTTTGATATTAAACCTTCAGGGTAAACACTGAATTGTCCCAGTACTGTGTACTAGGAACAGACACTGATAAGGAAATACTTAATCCCCAGTCTTTCTGTAAGTTTTGTAAGTCTGAAAAACAATGAGCTCATATTTATCTCATATCACTCATCATAGAGAACAAGTATTATACATATAATTTAATATGGTTGAAAAAAAGAACAAAAAAGGGATACTCTTAAATGATTATGTGAAGAAATATCACTAATATCCGAGGATGGTCTACTGTAGGGCATGTATAAACAGCACGCGTAAACTAATAGGAGGTAGACAAGCAAACAACTGTACAATTAAAAGACATTTTAATTAATTACAATAGCAAGCAGAGAGCATTCATGGTAAATCCCTGTTTTGGTTTCTAGAGCCCAAGAAAGGTTTCAAAATTCTGAGAAAGATTTGAGAGTTTTTGACTGGTTGAAGGAAAGAGTATTGTTGGAGTAAGTAGGTTAGAATTTGAAGAAAGGAGACAAGAAGGAGGAAAAGAAGTAGAGGAAAAGGAGGAAGAAGTGAGGAAGAGGAGGAACTGGGGGAGGAGGAGGAGGAAGATGAGAAGGTGGAGGCACTGAAGGAGTAGGAGGAGGGTTTATAAAGCTGCGTTTTAAGCAGAGGGAGTGAACTGAACAAATGATAAAGGTGAGCAAGGGGCAGTTGCTGAAGACCATGAGTAACAAAGAGGCTGGATATTAGCCACTGGCTGGAATGCTACAGACCAGCTAGTTTGGGCTATTTGAAAGTTTGCATCAATTTCTACTGACTGAACGTTTCAAAGAGGAAGCAGAGCTAACACTAGATTAAAGTAAGAGATGTGTCTACTAGTGCTTGAGTAGCATTGAGAGTCCAGTTACATGGAGATGTTTAGGTAGCATCCTGATTTTTTAAGTGCATTTGCTGGTTTTATTCTAGTGATTAAATACATAATATTTATTATATGATTGCCAAACAGGACTAGATTTAAAACCATTAAATAGTTCTCAAAATGAATATTTTGATAATTAGTCATTGAAATGCATTTAATCTTTTTAACGTAAAGAGGCTAATGCTTTCTATTCACTTGTATTCCTTTTTCTCCTGGGAAAAGTGGAGTAATTATTATTATTATTTTCTACTTCAGCATCTGCTTTTTATAAGTGTATCAGTTGCATTCTAGTTCTTGCAGGTAAATGTGTCCATTTAAAGTTATTTTCTGTATTTACCTTGCTGGTGCTACTTAGTTCAAAATAGCTATCTTGCTGAAATAGAAACGTCCACAGTAGCCTTTTTTTTTTTCCCCTTTTCAGAGATCACTTCAAGCCTGATAAAGAAAGAAAAAAATAACAAAACCAGCAAAGCACTTGTGTTGTGTGTGTGTGTGTGTGTGTGTGTGTGTGTGTGTGTGTGTGTTTTAAGTGCTGCTCTTGTTTCTTTTAGGCATTTCAAAAAGGACCGAATGCATATTATTTGATTTATTTTGCTGTCTCTCAGAGTATATTTGGTTTTGTATATTTTAAACAGAGAGACAGAAATGACTTGATAAGCAGTATCCATCAACACAGCTTGGAAACCACTTAAGATGTTGGTCATTACATGAAGTGAAGATAGCTTTTTCATCCATGTAGCTTTGAGTGCTCCTCTTAAACGTATATAGAAGGAAAAAGATAGGCAAAGAAGTTGAAAGGTTTATGTTGAAAATACAAGTTTAAATATTGTTAGTGCCTTTCAAAACAGAAAACACAACCAGTAGAGTTTCCTATTTGATAGTAATGGATGTCAATGTTTGGCCTGAAGTTAAAGCACTGTGGAAAAGCTCCACTGGTTAAATATAAAATTTTGTTTGTGAGAACACAATTCTAGATGTTCTAATTGATTCAGTGTCTTGATCAAAGAAGATGCTGAATTGCATATATTGGATAGCTTCATCACCTTTCAATTAAACCAACTAGAACTTTCTGTTGAAGAATATCAGTGAACCAGCTTTGAAATATACCATGGCAAATATTTAACAGCAAATAACACTGATTGATGAAGAGGAATAGATATTGCTTCAGTAAAATAACAGAAAGCTTCAGAAAGTTGGTAGAGAATTATCCAATTTGAAATTGGGCCAAAAAACAGTGCCTGACACACACCCACACCCTCCTTCAGCAATATGTTTGCTGCTATTTTGAATGGCCACGAATAGACGTAGTATTAGTTTTGTAGCTAAGTGATGAGAAAATGGAGTCAGTGCTCTGAATTCCGATCCCAATCTCCCTATTTATTTTGTTTATAACAATGCCTCAATTTCTTGGCATTAGCCTCTTTTGTGGAGTTCTGCAGGACTTAATTCATGTGATGTAATGATGAAAAATTTCTGCAAGTGCCCAATAAATTAGAATAACAATTCCATGTAGCATAATGGTCATGTCTAACAAGAAGAACACACATAATTACTATTAGAGAGGATAGAGAGTAGAGCTTAAATGCAAGCCACTACTCTCTCTACAAGCATCAAAAAGCCACACTGTCTGCACAACAATTCAATTGTCTCTGAAGTTTATCTCAATGTGTTATCTTGCTTGAATCAGCTTCCTTCCTGGGCACAACAGTCCTCAAATTTTCATATTAAATTTCCACCAAACTTTTCACCATGAACAGCAAGATAGAATGCAGAAAAGGATAATGGCTACTCAGTCACCAACCAGATGAACAGCATGACTTTCTTTGCAAGTACTGACTTAGAGTAAGTGTGGTTAATTTTTGCAAACTGAGAAAATCACATTTTAAACGCCTTGTCTATAGGCCATTTATAGCTAATTTGAGAATAAGCACATTTCTCCAAGGCTGAAGACTTAAATAAATGTTAAGATTATGCAGATTACTTATAACATGATAGATACTGCCTTGTGCAAGCTACAGGTAGTCTACACCGCTGATTATATTATCTTCCAATTTACCTCCTTTTCACCTCTCTTAACCAAAATAATGCACACAATTTATGAAGAAAGAGGAAGACAGACAGTGAGGAAGTAAAATAATAATGAAGCTATTCCATCAGCTTATCTGAAAAAAAAGATTATTGGTTATCTCTAGGTTGTTATTTTCAATAGACATTTATAAGTCCTTATTTGAAGTCAAAGTAGCATTGAGCACTATTAATCGTCCTCTTTCTTTTGAAATTTTCTTTCCTTCAGCTTTCATGAACAATATACTCTTCTAATCCACACCGCATCACACCTTTCTGGTTCATCCAGGTTAACTTTTACTATTTCCTCCTCCTCTTAGATTTTAGACATTTTAGGTCTCTGTCCCCAAGATTTGATCCTTACTTATCACCTTTCCATGATATTCTTTCTCCCTTCACATTCACATCCACATCTGTGAATTTATTTAATTTTTTATTTCTCTGTCCCTGAGCTTCCTTCTGAACTCCAGACTCATCACCTTATTTTTATATGGCAGCTGCATTTGGACATTTCAAAAGACAGCTCTATCTCATCACATCCAAAGATGAACTTAATATTTTTTATTAAATACCATGACCACCTCTAGCATTCCCTGTTGAAGTGAATGAGCCAGGATCCATCTTGTTAAGCAAATTAGAAATCCAGATTTTTGATTCTTCTTTTATCTTTTCTTCACGTATCAAGTTAATTTCCATGTTCTGTCACATATATTTTCTAAATAAGTGCTCCCTTCCCTACTACCACTCTGGTGAAAGGTTCTACCTCACTAGGACTACTGCAACAGATTCCACCTCATCTTTCCCCTTCCAATTTTGACCACCTTGAAACTGTTCTCACAGTGAGAGAAGAGTGATATATTTTAAAGATAGACATATGTGTACACTTTTTTTCTATAAATCTTTTAAATATTGCCCATAGTTCTTGAGATAAATATGCGTTCAAGGGTCAAATCCTGACTTTGAAAATTTCACTTTGACCTTCCTACTCATGTCACTGCCAAGTTCCACCCTGAAATAATACCACCATCAGCAAGTTAGCTCCTTCTCATTCATCATCACAGTTTTACCATCTTTCCCTAAATGGAGCCTTATAATATAAACAGCCTAGAAATATCTCCCACTACAACCTCTCACAGCTGTTCCCTCTTTATAATAGTTATAATACTTTATAATTATACATGTGTGTCACTAATTAGAGATAAGCTTCACAGGATAACATCTATGTCTATTTGTTTTCATCTAAGTGATAACCCAGTTGCTGAAACACATATTAGGTGCTTAAGAAACGGTTTTGATTATCTAAAGACCTGGTTTATCATATACATCATCAAGCTAAATTGCATCACTATGATTGCTTTGTATTCCCTGCATGTTCTCACTTTTCCACAATCTTAAGTTTGCTCTAATAGCATCTGGCTTCCAATGTTGCCTCAATATCTCTTAAGATCTATGAGGAAGCCCAAACAAGGTCAAGAATATGGTCTGCACTGGTGGTGGCATGGTTCAAACAACTTCTCTACTTCTGTAACCTTGAGGTATTTGGCAAGCTACTGAATTGCCTCATGTCTTCCTTCCCTCATCTGTAAAAATGGGGATTAATAATAATTGACATCATAAGGTTGTTGAAAATTACATAAAACTATTTAACAACTTTAGAACAGCACATAATACATGACCAATAAATGTTAGTGTTCTCTATCAGATTTTTTACATATTGAACATTTTTAGCAATATATAGTGCAATATTTTGTACAGATGCTCCATTTTTGAGACTGATCAGTGCGAAGAGTTCCAAAGTAGAAATTTGGAATCTGTTTTTTAAAAAATGGTTTATGAAACCATGTATTTTTTCCCTCAGCAATGATACAGTTTTTATAAACTCTAAAGTGAACATAGAAGAAAAGACATTGTCCCAGAAGTATGACACTTTAGTGGATATCTCAGATCTTCAGACACATCTAAAGAAGCAAATGACAAAATACTGGTCAGCCATTCATTTTTGGTATAAATGCTGAAAGTCTGTGTAGACATTTCTAGTTTGAGCATTGCCTTTGGTGTCATCTAATAGTAAAAACTGCTTAATTGGATTTTATAGAGAACACAATTATTCGTGACTTGATTTTTAAAGAGACTATTTATTTCGATGAAGATTGTTGCAATTGCAGAATTTTCTAGTTCACATAAATATGATTCTGGACTATTACAAAATCTAGAGACAATGGGAATAAAAAGCAATGTATGTAACACATTGTAAGAAAAGATGATAAATATTTGGAATCTTTTTATTGGGCAGTTCTGAAAATTATTTGCTCTTCACAATTATCTTGATTTTTTGGTATATTTTAAGTCTGGTTATCATAGTTATCAAATTTATTTGGTTCTCATATTTATCATATATATTTGGTTATCATATTTAGTTTGCATATGGACAGAATTATCCATTGCCAAACAAACAAAAAAAAAGATATACAGAAAAATAATAGTTCCGTTGTTCTCAATTTAAATGACATGTAAATTACTGCAGTCATCATCTGGTTATACAATCTTTCTTTATCTTTCTCAGCAGAATTACAGCTGCAAGACGGCTTCAAGTGTTTTCCCCAGAGGTAGAGATAATATGAAAAATAAAGCAGAGTGCGAACACTCTCACTGACTCCATTCTGGAGACTTTTGTCTCAACCTGAATATACTGCCAGGCAACAGGAAGATTTAGCTTTAAACAAGGGTAGAGCCAAGAATAACACTTGTCTCAAACTATGGAAATAGTTTGAATGCTGAAATATTCTTGTTACCTGACATATTTGGAATATACAATTTGACAATTAATATATAACACATAAACTTATAAATCTGTTTAAAAGGCCAATTAACATGTAAAAAGACAGTCAACTTAATCACTGAAATATATGTAAACTTAAAAAGTTACATACTTTTAATCTAATTAATTAAAAATATTTTAAAGGATTATAATCTTCTGAGTAGAGGATGGCTTTGCTGAATATGTACTCACAGACTCCTTTCATGTATATAGCACAACCACTGGAGGACAAGTTAAAAATATATTTTAAAGTGTTTCAAATGTGAAAATGTTTTGACCTAGAGTTTTTCCACTTTCTAGAAATTTATACTGAATATTTTGGTTAGCAAAAAAATTGTTTAAGAAGATTTATTTATTTTAATAAGTTTTTCACTATAAAATGGTTTTAGAATTTTTTTTGAAGTGACACAGATAAGGTCCCCATACACCCTATGTGCAGTTTCCCTTATTATGTGCATCCTACTTTGGTCTGGTATATTTGTTACCATTAATGAACCAATACTGGTGCATTCTTATTAACTAAAGTTTATATTGTAGGCCAGGCGTGATGGCTCACACCTGTAATCCCAGCACTTTAGGAAACCGAAGTGACTGGATCACTTGAAGTTAGGAATTCAAGATCAGCCTGGTCAATATGGTAAAACCCTGCCTCTATTAAAAATACAAAAATTAGCCTGGCTTGATGGGGCAAGCCTGTAATCCCAGCTACTCGGGAGACTGAGGCAGGATAATCGCTTGAGGCGGGGTGGCTGAGGTTGCAGTGAGCCAGGATGGTGCCACTGCACTCCAGCCTGGGTGTCTCACTTACAAACATAAAAAAAAAAAAAAAAAAAAAAAAAAAAAAAAAGAAACAACAACAACAAAGTTTATTTTGTATTCAGATTTGTTTACTTTTTGTCTAATGTCCTGTCTCTGTTTTGAAATCTCTTCCAAGATGCCACCTTACATGTAGTTGTCATATACCATGGGCTGTGAGTCTCTCAGACTTTCCTTATTTTTGATGACCTTGGCAGTTTTGAGAAGTACTGGGATTTTGTAGAGTGTCCCACCATTAGTATTTGTCTGATATTTTTTTAATTTTTTAAAAAATATTTTCATGTCTATATTGGAGTTGCATATTTTTGAAAAGAGGACCACAGAAGTAAAGTACCATTTTTATAACAAGGGTACTGCTATGGACTAGATAGTGTCTCCTAAAATTTATGTGTTGATACCCTAATCCCCAGTGTAATGATATTTGGAGGTGGGACTTTTGAGAAAGGTAATTAAAGTTTAGATTAGGCTTATAACAGTGGAGCCTCCAGAATGGGATCAGTGTCCTCACAAGAAGAGGAAAAGACACCAGGGCTCCATAACTCTCCACCATAAGAGAACATAGTGAAAGTGATGTGAAATCCACTTGCAAACCAGGGAAAAGGCCCTCACAAGGAACCAAATATGTCAGCATCTTGATCTTGGACTCTTCAGCCTCCAGTAATGTAAGAAATAAATGTCTGTTATGTAAGCCACCTAGGCTTTGGTATTTTGTTATAGCATCCTGTTATTGTTTGGATATGGTTTGTTTGGCCCCACCAAATTTCATGTAGAAATTTGATCTTTGGTGGAGGTGTGGCCTGATGGGAGATGTGTGGATCATAGGAGTGGATCCTATATGAGTGGCTTGGTGCCATTCGCATGGTAGTGAGTGAGTTCTAACTCAATTCCCGGAAGAACTGGTTGCTGAAAGGAGCCTAGCATCTTCTCCTCTGTCTCTGTTTCTCAACCTCACCATGTAATCTCTGTGTACATCTGTCCCATTGGCTTTTGCCACGAGTGGAAGCACTCTGAGGCTCCCCCCAGATGCAGATGAGAGCACCATGCTTCTTGTACAGCCTGAACAACAGTGAGCCAAATAAACTACTTTTCTTTATAAGTTACCCAGCTTCAGGTATTCTTTTATAGCAACACAAATAGACTAAGACATAGCCGAAGAGACTAAAAGAGGTACATACTAACAAGATAACCAATCATTGTCAATGTTAAGTTTGATCACCTGGATGAGGAAGTGTTGGTCAGCTTTCTCTACTATAAAATTACTTTCTGTTCCTCTTTCCATACTGTACTCTTTGAAAGGAAGTCCACTCTGTGAAGCCTACCTCAACGTTAAAATATCTACATATATTATTTGAAATTCTTCTTCAGAAGATATTTATCTATTCTCCATTTTTTGAAATTCAGTAATTTCTTTACCTTAGTGTGGACTAATGGAAGTTTTATTTTAATATTTATAATGGCACAATTTTGAAAATGCTTTAAATGTTTATTTCTAGTGATTAGATAAATAAAATAGAAAATTTCATACAATGGGGTAATATGGAGCACACAACATAATAATGTTAACATATTTATTGACATAGAAAAATATCCATATCCAGGCTCGGTACCGTGGCTCACACCTATAATCCCAGCACTTGGGGAGGCTGAGGTGGGTGGATCACTTGAGGTCAAGAGTTCGAGAGCAGCCTGGCCAACATGGCAAAACCCCGTCTCTACCAAAAATACAAAAATTAGCCATGCATAGTGGCACAGTGGCGTGTCCCTGTAGTACCAGCTACTTGGGCTCTGAGGCAGGGGAATCACTTGAACCTGGGAGGTGAAGATTGCAGTGAGCTGAAATCACACCACTGCACTCCTGTCTGGACAACAGAGCAAGACTCTATCTCAAAAAAAGAAAAATATCCATATCTTTATCTAAAAAAAGCAAGATAACTATTCTTAATACAGTTGTATTTTTACAAAAAAGTATGTAAATTAGAGTGTTTTTTTGAATAAATTTTTAAAAGTCTGATTTAAAAACATAACTACATGTTAAAAGTGATTATATCTAGGTATTGGGATTATGGTGGTGAATTTTCATTTTCTATATTATATAGTTCTAATTCTTTCCTTATCTTTTATTCATTTTAGTTTACAGTGAACATTGTGTCCCATTTTTCATCCCTCATTCCCCTTTCAGAGTCCTGTGTTTATTATTTCCATCTTTATGTATATGTGACCCCTTCTTTCGCTCCCACTTACAAGTGAGAACATGCGGTATTTAATTTTTGGTTTCTGAGTTATTTCACTCAGAATAATGGCCTCCAGCTCCATCCATGTTGCTGCAAAGGTGATGATTTCATTTTTCTTCATGGCTGCATGAGATTCCATGGTGCATGTACACCACATTTTTAATACAATCAACCATTGATGGATTAGTGTGAGGTTTAATCCATGCCTTTGCTATTGTGAATAGTGCTACAATGAACATAACAGTGCAGGTGTCTTTTTTTAATAATGATTTATTTTGTTGGGTATTTTTCATACTGAATATATATTAATGAAGTGATTACTCTTTGTGTTTTATCATTAAAATTTTTCCCCATTAACTTCTTATTTTGAATGAGCATCATTATCCACCTTTGAGTGCACAGTTTTATTTTCTCCTTGCATATTTTATAGTTGCAAGCTTTCTGCTCATTCCAGGTCTTTTGAAATGGATCTGGCCCACCCATGACATAGAAAGAGCTATCACTGTTATGTGTAATGAGTGCTATAATCTCTGCTTGCATGTCTCACTTTATGATATAAAAACTTATCATAGATATCACAATAATCTTTATTGCTTCAGAGATGAAGTTTCTGAGTCTTCTAGAACTGACAAGTCCCACAGTTAGTAAAGGAAAGAGCCAACTTTCAAACCAAGAGGTGTTTAAATCCAAAGTTCATCTTTTTAACCATTATATCCCATATGGTAGCACTTGCTTCTAGAAATGTTATACAATAATCCTTCCATATCTACACTTTCCACATTTAAAGATTCAACCAACCACAGCTTAAAAATATTCATAAAAATCAATAAAAATAATATAATAAAATATAGTCTAGCAACTATTTACACAGCATTTATACTCTACTAGGTATGATAAGTCATATATGGAAGAATGTGGATAGGTTATGTGCAAATATTATGCTATTTTATATAAGGGATGTAAGCCTCTGAAGTTATTAGTATCTTGGGAGTTGGGGGTATCCTGGAACCAATCTCTGTAGATACAGAGGGATTACTGTATAAAACTGCCCTTCACTCACCCATTTATTGCCACGTACTTTCTCTTACTTACATTCTCCTAGGGTCTTTAATTCATAGGCTCTAAGCCTTATGCCAAGTATTCTCCTTGAGTCTATTCGATAACTCATCCAAAACCCCATCACTGGTTTTTCCCTTTAAATCTCAAACACACTCATAATAATCAACTGCCTTCTGATTCCGCTGGCCTAAAGTTATGAGCTGGATGATATTTGTAACAATCTTTGGCAATAGAAGGCCTGTACTCTTGTAAGTCAAATTCACAAAGGCAGTGTCTGTTTCATTCATTCACTGTATTTGTAATTCATGTAGGAGTTTTCATTAGGTTTTAATACTGATTCCGCAGAAAGGGAAAATATACACCCTCCTTTGAGAAGAACAAACTTTTTTTTAAATGAGTTGTCCTTCAAGAAAGAATTTTGTTTTAATTAAAGGCTAAGTACAAAGTAATTACTCATTTCTTTTGTTTGACCAGGTTTAGTAAATTGTGCACCAGAATATTTTAAATACATTATGATCACAGCCCTTGATACCTAGTGCAGTTGAGCCAAGAGCAAAGCTGTTAACTAATGCTGCATTGTTTAATACTCTTCTATTTCACTGAGGGTTTGAACTCATTTTTCTGACCACTGAGATACTAGGAGGTACGTATCTCACTAATATTTATATTTAACTTTTTGCTAAAAAAGCATTTTAAGTTTGAATGTTCTTCAGTAGTTGTGACATATGTTTTGGGTAATTGCATGAAATCATAAAGCATGGCTACTGTAGGAGATAGGAAATTTCAAAAATGAAATCTGTGTTCATTACTTAAAGTATAAATGAGTTCACAAGGATATTGATGTTCTTTTTTAAGCTTTCTTATGCCTTTGGCCTCTTTTTTTTTTTTTTTTTTTTTTTTGCTTTTTCTCTGTCACGATAACTCAGTGCTCTATTACAAACTAAATAACACAAAACTCAATGTTATATCTAATTTTGAGATGTTTATTTATTTTCCCAGCTGTAGTGGTTCTAAGAATCTTATATTCTTGAAAATGCTACCTATTGTGATGAGTCTGCTATCATTTTATTCTGAGCAAACCCCATTCTTCAGCCTATCAATGTTTTAAAGAAGACAGGGGTAACATTTGAACAATCTTTTGTCTTATTGATTTATTTTTGTAATAAATCAGGCTGTCACTCTAAACAAATTGCCTTACTCAGATTGTGCTTTCATTGTAGACATAAACATTTTTTCAAGTTCCTTGAAATGTGTTTAATTGTTCCAAACAATAAGGGTAACTATTAGGCAAAGTTCAGATTTCTTCTCATTTGAAGTTTCCATCAGTTGAAATCTAAATGAGTTTAAATTCGGAAATAGAATGTTTATAAATGCTTATAAAGATGTTTACCAACACAAAAACAAGCAAACACAGCCATCAAGTCTTTTAGAAGAAATGCATAGTAACACTGAAATTATAACAATTAGACATTTAACATTATATAGAAAGCACGTATGGTATAATAAATACATTTGGTCTTTTTTGTCTCCAGTTCTTAGTACAGGGCTCCTAGGACACTAGGAAAAGACACAGGAAACACTAGAAAAGATAAAGGAGTATCTTTTTTTCTTTTCTTACTCACAACAAGCATCTTTTGATCACATCTAAGTTTATAATATTGTGACATAGGGCAGAGTTCCTAGATAGCCTTAAGATAGGGCAGATCACCAGAAAGACCAGGTAATTAGAGGGTTAAAACCTTCAGCCCTGCCCAGTGACCTCCAGGAAGTGGGTGGAGAGTGGGAGATTAATATCTATGAAGACTCTTGAGCTACAAGATTCTATGAGCTTCTGGATAGGTGAACACATCAAGGTGCTAGGAGGGAGCATCACAACCCCTCCCCCAACATCGACCAAGCCTTGCCCATGAATCTCTTCTGCATGTCTATTCTTGAGCTGTATCCTTTGTAGTAATCCAGTAAATATAAGAAAAGTGTCTTCCTGAGCTCTGTGAGTCATTCTAGCAAACTATTGAACAGGAGGAGGGTGTCACAGTAACTCTGGATTTATAGCCACCAGTCTGTCAGATGTATGGGAGGTTCAAACGGACAACTGGCATCAGAAGTGAGGACAATCTTGTGGGACTGAGCCCTTTTACTTATGGGATCTGATGCTAATGCCAGGTAGATAGGGTCAAAGTTCAATTAAACTGTGGGACACCCAGCAAGAGCCCAGGAAGCTGGAGAATTGCTTGGTGTGTAAAAAACCCACACATTTGCTGTCAGAAGCTTTGTATTGAGAGTGGCAGGAGGCCGCCAAATGCCTAGGCAGATAGGGGCGGGTCCCTAGTGAAACCCCACCTCCAAGCTGAAGACCAAACTGTAAAGCCTGAAAGCCAAGCTACACGTTAAATCCTCAGACCGTATTGAGAACTTGTCTTCCTGTTTGGCGTGCCTTCCTCTGATTGGTCTCCACCCTTCACCTATGTTATATGTACCCACATTTTCCCAATTGGTTTTTCTACACTGTCATGCCATGCCCGCCTTTGAATGGTGTCTTTGCTTTAACCTTTTGTTCATACTCACAAACCAGTAAGCATGCACTTTCCGTTCGAGAGTCCATAAAAGGCCAGGACCCAGCCACACGGAGGTCTTTCCCACCTTCAGGTAGAGGGAGCATCCCTGCATCCCCTCTTCACTGAAAGCTGTTTCATCACTCCATAAAATTCTTCTCCATCCTCCTTACCCTTCAATGTTTAGCATATCCTCATTCTTCCTGGGCACAGTACAAGAGCTCAGGAACTGCTGAATGGGGGTACAAGTTACAACACAGGCAAGCTGAGGCATGCCAGCATGGCCTAAGGAGGCCTGGGCGGGGCTTCTCCAGCCAAGGGATTCTGGCTTGCAAAGTGGACCAAGAAGAAAAATCCTGCATCAGTATGTGTAGAGAAACAGCATTTTCCCTGAGTGTGTGAATGTTAAATTGCGAAATGGTGTGAATAGCACATCAGAAGGTATTTAGTCAGCCAGCATCAAATAATCTATTAAGCTGCTGTGGTTCAGAACTAAGCTAAGAACTTTGACATTCATCTCATTTAATCCTCATGACAACTAAGGGAGGTAAGTATTACTATCATCATTTTACAAATAAGAAAACTGGAGCTTAAAGTCATTCTATGTAAAAAATGGATAAAAACATTAAGGAAACAGGCCCAAGCAGATAACATCAAGAAAAAAGACCTTCTTAGACAAAGATTTCTAAACACCTAGAAAAGGTGATAATCTTTTTTTTTTTTTTTTATGGAAGAGATTTTATAATCACAAATTTTGTTTTATTTTTTAAAGTATTTTTTAAAGCCTGTAATCTTATGCCTATACCATATGCCAGGGACTACTCTATTATTATTATATTAGAGACAGATTCTTGCTATGTTGCCCAGACTAGAGTGCCATGAATGTTCATAGTTGTGGTCATAGCTCACTGCAGCCTCAAATTCCTGGACGCAAGTGATCTTTCCACCTCAGTCTCCCAAGCAGCTGAGACTATAGCCATGCACTAGACCATCACAAATTTTAATAGGTAGAAATAAGCAATTACTATTTTAAAACAATTCTTCCAAGAGGTAAAGATCACAAGACTCTATGAAGTTTCCTCAAAAGCCAGTGCTGTGATTCTGCCTCCAGTCTAGGACCACATGTGGCCCCAAGATGTTCAAAAACAAATGAATCGTTTCATTGAGTAAGAAGTCTCATTGATTACAGTATTTGTAACGCTCCAATGCATGTCACTTTGTGTCCCTTCCTCTGGACCCACTGTCACCTAATTACTCTGCAGAAGTTTTTCTCTTTGTGCTGTGACTTCAGGGAATGAAAATTAATGAAGTGGAAATACATTGATGGCTGTGGTTAGTGAAGAGGTCAAATGAACTTCTCCTAGCTCTGCACTTTGCAGCCACGGAAGGCAGAGACTCCACCTCAAAGATTTCTGCTAAAGAGTTCTGTACCACAGGAAGTGAAATTATGTGGTTCTTTCAGAGACGTTAGGGCCAGAAGGAAATATAAAAATTATCTTCATCCATTATGTACAAATGAGTTTTCTATTTAAAATAGTCAATCAAGAGAGTTAAGGAAAGTATGATAGAGTTGGCTAGCATAAATATATCTCTCAAGGGTATAATTTTTCCAAGAATTACAACATTTAGGGTTGCCAGATTTAGCCAATAAAACTACAAGATGCCCAGCTAACTTGAAATTTCAGATAAACAGTGAATTTTTTAAGCATAAGTATGCCCACAAAATTGCATGAGAAATACTTATATTCAAAAAATAAATAAATAAATGTTGTTTATCCAAAGTTGAAATCAATGAGGATTCTGTATTTTAATTTTTTAACACTACTAGAAAATGCATCAAGCAGAGGACATTTTCAAAATAAGGAAAATAAGATGATGGTTCAATATCTCTTCAGGAAGAAGAATGGATGTATCAAAATAAAGGTCTAATATATTATCCAGAGAGTTAACATTTTTCAGGGCCAAAGCACATTAGGTATGGATGGCAAAGAGTTTCCTGAAAATAAGGGCAAGTTGGCTAGTTGCTTTCCAGTTCAGTAGAGATAAATGCAGAAGATCCTATAAATGCTATTGCCTTACCAGAAATACATAGGCCCACATATCACGTTCATTTCAACTCCTGGATTTTCTAACCTTCATTACTGTAAGGCATTGTTTTGGTAAGTGTTCTTATGTATACATAAGCTCTGTTTTGGAGCACTTTTAAAACTTAGAAATTAAATAAGATTCCTGATTTTCTATGTATAGCTGTGTCATTTACATTTTATATTGTTGGCAGTTGAAAAATGAAAAAAAAAAAGGGGGGGGCAAGTTTTCAAAAAACTCAATGAAGCTAGTAACTTTAGACATTTAAGATAATAAGAATAGGGCTCAATAAGTCACCCCAGCTAGTAATTAAATAAGGGCTATTTAGTCTCATGCATCCAAACATATACTTATTTCCCATTCCCACCTCCATTTTTTTTTCATTGATAAAAAAAATATGTAATACAGAAAGAAGGCCAAAGCTCTGTACATTCCATGGGATTTGTGAGTTTCTCTGAGACATTTGTAATCACGTGTCAAGAGGCAGAAAATTAAGGTGGCTTTTTGTAATAATCGATATAGAGAATTCCCATTTTATGCCTCACAGGTTAACAAAGCATTTAGCAAGTGTTCTGGTGAATAAGGTGCTAAAATGGAACTAGGATCCCCAAATCCCATCCCCCAGCAGCATGGTTTTGTTACCCTTACGTATTCCCTCTGGCAAAGCCTCTGAGCATCTCTACCTCAGAGTTTGAGGTTTTCACAATTATAGTCATCTGCTTTGTTTTTAGAATGCAATTCCACTTCAGTTGGTACTCATGCTTGGGGATTGCATTCAAAGCCACACAGAAACACTAGGCCAATTTTCTCTTGCTCATTATAACCAAAGGTTGAAAATATGTTACCCTGTCAATATTTTTCTAGGCTCACCCATAGACTTCACACACTCATGTGCAACATAAAAATGCTTTGGTCAAAGATCACATATATGACCATGGTCCCATAAGATTATAATAGAGATGAAAAATTTCTATTGCCTAGTAATGTTCTAATGTCATAGGGCAATGGCTTGACCATGTTTGTGGTGATGCTGGTGTAAACAAACCTGCTATGCTGCCTATCATATAAACAGATAGCACATACAATTATGTACAGTACATAACACTTGATAATGATAATAAATGATTATGTGACTGGTTCTACTAAAAAATGTTATTTTAGAGTGTACTTCTTCCACTTGCAATACATGTTAATTGAAAAACAGCCTCAGGCAGGTCTTACAAGGTCCAGAGAACACATTGTTATCACAGGAGATGATATTATAGACAATGGCATGGCTGTCACTGCCCCTGAAGATTAATTTATTATTGAAGAAAGCAAATATTTTTAAGAAGCTTAGTGTAGGCTACGTGTACTGTGTTTATGAAGTCTACAGTAGTATACAGTAATGTCCTAGGCCTTCACGTTCACTCACTACACACTTACTGACTCACTCAGAGCAAATTTCAGTCCCTTCATGTTAAGTGCCCTACATAGGCGTACTATTTTTTACTGCATTTTTACTGAATCTTTTCTGTGTTTAGATATGCGTAGATACACAAATACTTACTATTGTATTTTGATTGCCTACAATGTTCAGTACAGTAACATGTTGTACAGGTTTGTAGCCTGGGAGGATTAGGCTATCCTATACAGCGTAGGTGTATAGCAGACTGTACTCTCTAGGGTTGTGTATGTGCACTCTACCATGTTCCCACAACATTACTGAATGGCATACGAACAAATATAGATAGATGCAAGATAGATTATGTAGATAGATTAAAGACATACTAGGTTGGTGCAAAGGTAATTGAATTTTTTGCCATTAAAAGTGATAGATAGATAGATAGATAATTATACCCTGAACTAAACACTTTCCACATATTGAGTTTAAATTCACTAAAAAAAGTAGTCTGTGTAGTAGTACTGTCCCTGGTTTGTGGCTATCACACTAACACACTAGGCAAGTCATTTTCAAATGATTTTGCTAAACCTCTAAAATGATGTAGACACTAGTCCCATCTTAGAAATCCACTTCCCCTTTGAGGATCCAGAGTAGGCAGAAGAAGGACAAATGTGTAACATTTTTGTTTGCTTCATTTGGTTGGTGTTTGCCTAGCAAGCTGCAAGTCTCTAGCAAGAGTGCAAGCTTTTCCCTCGGCACTGTAGGTGCTCAATGAATAATTAACCATCAAACGAAGAAGCTGCACTGGTTGCCAGGAGCTTAGCCACCAGGCATCAACTGCTATCATTCACTAGCTTGAGAGGAAAATATCTGGCTGACAGGAAATCAGGTAATTAATGAACCCAAAGAAATCCCTTTGAAGAAAAAGGTCTACTGCTGGGATAATTCAATAATAATAAAAAGGAATTGAAGAAAAATATAACCTCTGCACTTTTTTGAACTTTTCAACAAGTGAGTTGCTAAAAGCCCATATGCTTATCATTCACAAATGCATTTCCAGACTTTATCACTTTCTCAAATTCCTTGATTCTCTTTTGGCAGTTTTATTCCTTTTTGCCCCAACTGTAGCAGTTCACTGTGCTGGAGGAGTTCTGGGTTACTGTGTTTTTCTGAGACATTGATAATTTCCACCTAACACAGTGGACTGCTTGCAACTAGGAAAGGAAAATTGTGACGGGTCATCATCTTGTCTACGCGATTTCACTTGCAAAATTCCCTTGGTGCATAACTTACTTCGATTTCAAATGAGACAACATGAATACCACATTACAACCTGGTAAGTCATATGATATTCTAAATTAGAAGAATGGGGAACTCAAGTAAAGGATATATAAGTTTGTCAGTATGTGGGTAGGATGGAGAGGAAGGGGAAGAAGACAAACAGAGAAATAATATAGGTTAGAAATTTTGTTCTTTGACTGGCATATTGGGTTGACTCTGTAGAAACATTAAAATGCATTGAAGATATAAAAAGGCTAGGCAAAAGAAAACTGCAATCAAATAATTCTCTTTATTATATAACCAGAAAATATGAAAAAAGAGGCAGAAATATTGTTAAAGTATATTAAAGAGTGTCTGAAAAATCATTTTATCACCCAAAACTTTAGATTCTCTTAGAGTCTTTGCTGGTCAGTTGTTATGAATCACAGTTTCATTTCATATTTCTTTCTTTCTTTCTTTTTTTTTTTTTTGTCTCTCAACCGGATACATTTTGGTTCTCATTCAGGATAAAAGAGGAATAAAATCCATATGAACTATTCAAAATCTCCTTTTTGATCATGTTTTTCAGGATCTCCTCCTACAAATACCCTCTTTCCTTCATTCTTCTTCTTTATATTTACTCCTCCGAGATGTCATTTCTACGGGAAACTGAAAAGCAGGAACCTGGTTTTGAGATCTTTGATACGCTCAGTATGTGACTCCATTCCCAAATGTCCTTTGTTTCAACTGAAATCCTTTTAGTCTTTTATGCTTTTTGTTCATACTCCAGGCTAACATGAATAGAAATGCTTGACTACAAGATTTTGCATTCAATTTTTAGGTCGAAGGTTGAATCATCTTTCTTCTGAAAATGTCTAACCCAAAACTTTGCAAGTTATTTGAAAACCTGTTCTTTATTATTTTCTGTGACCCAAACAATTAACCAAGTCAGAGGGACAGATGAGGAAGTAAGGAAATAGCAGAAATTTTTCCACAGAAATAATTTGTGAGTGCATTACTTTCTCTCTCTCTCTTTCTCTCTCCCCTACCAAATATCTATCTTAGAGAGTCTTAAAATTCATACATTATTTTACTTGAGTAAATGGTAGAAAATATTATAATAAAATTTAAGGTACATTCATGTCTTTATGTATAAATAAACATTATCTTACTAAAGCAAGGATGTGGAAGAGATGACTTTTGCTTCTCTTTTGATCTAGAAAAAAGGATGCAGAGGCTACTGAGGCAGGAGAATAGTATCTGGAGTCAGGGAACATAGGCAGCTGATATGAGTTGACTTCTTAAAGCTGAATCAAGAGAAAAAAGAAAAAAAAATCAAGGTCTGGGGGCAAGGAATCGGAGGACAATTCGTGATAATTTCCTAAAGTTAAATCAAAGGGAAAACACCTGGGTCTGGGGTCAGAGAACCTAAGACCAATTAATGCGAACTTCCTAAAACTAAACCAAAAGGGAAAACCCTGTCTCCTCACACACCAGAAAGCAGAGATCAAAGGTTACTCTCTCTACAACCCTCCCCCTTCCACGACGTCTCAGATGGAAAGGGAGCGTGCCTTGGATTGGCTAATGGCCAAGCAAGGGCCACCCCTTCATCTACATAGGGCGCCAATCTGCTTGGCCTTGGGTTAGCCATGGGCCAATCCCCTCAGTCTTTAATTAGCCATGGACCAAATCCTTTATCTAGATGAGGGTAACTGATAGGGACCCGAAAAGGAGCACTTAAAACCCAGTAAACTTTGTCACTGGGCCCTTGATCTCCTGGCTCGGGCCTACTCCCACCCTGTGAGTGCTTTCTTGCTTTAATAAATCTCTGCTTTTGCAGCTTCATTTCTGTGTTTCGTTCCAAAGGAACAAATTTGTGCATTTTGTTCAATTCTTTGTTCAAAACGCCAAGAACCTGGACAACTCACTCAAGGCCTTCTTTCCCTTAACACTACCATCATCTTATTTTGATGGTGTTTATTGTTCAAAAATTCAAGTCCAAGTTCTGATTAGTACTATTAGGTTTCTCTGCCTATCTTCTAAAGGGTATTTGTCAGATTAACTTACGTGATATTTTGTTCCAACTCTACTGTTTCACCATAAGAACTCTCCTAATGTCCCTAATGAATATCACTCTTGACATCAGCCAATATACTCCTTTATGTTGTTCGTTGAGGAAATAATGTTGAGAAAACTAATCTTCAGGAAAGATCCCCTAAGAGTTTACTCTACATAGTTTAATTTCTCCCTTGAATATTTGATGTCAAAACAAAATACGTTTTATAGAAATATCTGCCCACACAAATGATTCTGGTGATTTAGATATTGTCTCCAACTTTAACCCCTAACTGTGAAGTATGATAGTCATACATGTTCCAATTATGCAAATATTATGTCCACTATTTTGTGGAATTTTTAAAAACCTGTACTTGAATATTTTATATGAAGACATTAATGAAAAGATAGATTAAAAACACAAATTAAAAAATGAAAGGGTGAGTGCTTGAAAAACGATGCAAAAGAATGCAAAATCATCAAAGAAGTTTAGGAAAGTATTCAACTTAGCAGAAATTAAAATAACCCATAGATTATCAAAATTATAATCTTTTTAAAATGACATGAGAGCCTGGACATGTACTTTTGGGGACGTAGATGAAGCTTTCTCTTCAATAGTGTCAAATGCAGCCACATGTGGTCCGAGTGACTGCTAAATGAGTCAGTATTTTTCCAGTAACAGGAATTTTGCTGGCACTTGTTCTCTGATGCAAAATAATTAGAGGTATAAGGAAAAACCTCCTTACTGGGCATTTGTTTCTACCTAAAAGCTTAGTACAAATGTTTCCTGAAGTACTTGAAAAGTATTGCTATATAGCAAGGCCCCGATCCTTGTGCAAAATCCATCCTGATGTCTGTTTTTGTAAAAAAAAGTTTTATGGGAGCTCAGCCACACCATGTTTACTATTGCCTATGATTGCTCTCACCTTGCAATGCAGGATTGAATAGTTGCAACAGAGACCCTGTGGCCTGCAAAGCCTGAAATATTTACTCTCCGACCCTTCATAGAAAGGTGGCTGACCTGTCATACAGACATCTGTTAGTCCGTATGACTATTTTTAAAATTGGATCATTAGCTTTTGCCATCTCAATAGATTTCATTGTGTGCATGTTAGCATAGAAATGACGAAGGTAAAGAAGGAAAAGAAATAGAACTTTATTGCTTTGGGACATTTCTGCTCATCACTAATTTCATGTTTACAATTACAAATCTCTGCTACACTCTCACAGACATGGTCCGCATTTGAAATAAGGATGCTGCAAATAGATCTATTTGGAATTACTTTCACTAAAGGTTTGATGTTTGATTCTAGAAATGGGGATGAAGAGACAAAGAGCTAAGTCTAGACAAACTGCTTCTGTTTAATGCCATGCCAGGTACTCATGTTCAGGGTCTTGACCTTTTTTCTTGGTGTCTCTCTGCTGTCTTTGGATCTCTCTCTCTCAGTCTCTCTCACAGTCTCTCGTTTTCTTCCTGTGTTTTCTTCTTCCTGTGTCTGAATCTCTCAGTATCTGTTTTTCTCTCTTTCTCTCCATCCCCTTTATTTTTGTCCTTTTCTCTTGACTCCTTAATCTGCAGAAGTCACAAAAATTCAATAGCTGCAGCTCTGCCCCTAAATTGTAACTTTCAATATTTTATTAGGGAACAAAATTGAAAGCTGCCTAATGATCCTAGGAGAAGACTCTCCCAGTTTAACATAACCTCTAAACAACATTTGAGAGGCAATTTCATAGGGCCACAGTGGAACGAGTATTGCAAAGCCACCGGTGCAGGGGTAGTTGAAAGTAATATGCATTTTGGTTCCTCCTCTTTGCTTTTAGCACAGCCATGGGTCCTGCAGATATTTGCTCCCGCTACTACAGGCTTCTCACTTTCATTTTTATTAAAAAACTAACAAGGAGCATTAAGCAGCTCCCTGTTTAATTTCCCATAGAAAAGCAATAGTTTCGAGCAGCCCACTGGTGGAGTGATATTTAAATGCAAAATGCGCAGCTGTGCCAAATGTATGCGCCAGAGCAAAAAGGGTGTCTTAATACGACAGGTTAATATAATGGATTTTTATTTCATTTGCCACTGAAACAGCTAATCAGAGACAATTGGACTTGTGGAAGCAGAGGTGAAACTGGGTAGTTAGAGACAAAGGACACAGCTTGTCAACCTTGGGTAGGTTTAATATCATGCTAGAGAAGTACTGCAGAGTTGACCAAAAGTTACCCCACCGGGAAAATTTGCACTGACCTGCCACACTTATCTAGGGCATTTAGAAACTTCCATCACAGGATTCTAAGTGAGCCATGGTTCCACCAGCTATGTACTCAGGTACTGCCTCTTTTCTACCTGATGAAAACAAAAGTATTAGGTATTAGGCAAAATCTAGAAGAGATAATACAAAGGAAATCTTTTAGACTTCCTCTCAGTTTGATTTCATGAAAGCTATTTAATCAGGTGGCATATCACACGACCATGTCAGCCCAGTCAAGCTTTATAGACAACAATTCCTTAATTATATGGTTAATAGACATAGCTCTTAAGCTCATCCTGCTTCTTTAGGCCAGATTTCCATAATGATCTCTCCTTTTCTTTAGTTAATAGCATACTCATCCTTGTGAAAAGCCAGATCATGAATCATCATGCTTTCTGATAGGAAATTTGGCAAAACTTCTCAATGGTCTTTGAGATCTTAGGTAAAAGTTGAAATTAAGATGTTCATACGAGTTAGGCATGTTTTTCCTCTTAAACACCAAGGTTTTATCAAGAGATAAGCTTAAAAAAAGAAAGAAAATGGTAACTTTTAATATCAAAATAAACATTGAAAATTACGCCCTGACTTGTCTATTTTAGAATTTCTCCATTCATTGGACAAGTGGTTGTTTGGCAGCTGGCTTTTCTGACGTCAATATTTGAGTTCTAGCATTCAGTTGTTAAAGTTCAGACCCATTGCTGTCTAGATGTCATTAGAATACAACTTAGAAATTTTGACAGATATATTTTAGTTTTTACAAAGTAAAAGAAGGGTGTAAGGGATTCAGCTGTAAAAGATGTCCTGATCCACAAATCTGGAGAAAGCAGGGTGCCAGAAAATTCCAAAGCAGTAGATAGAATGCCACAGAGTAAAGAAAGATACATTTTCCAATACTTTGTTTACTCATAGCTTAGGGAACACTTCCCTTGCTTTCAAATTAACTCATTTCTGCTCTTCTTCAGTGGACAAGATTCATGAAGGAACTATTTTAGGATTGGAGTGAGGTTTTCAGCAATAAACTGAAAATGGCCATTTACAAATGACTTCTTTCGTATATGTCCTGCTTCTCTTAGCTAAGGCATAAGAGGTTAGCTTTCTAAGATGGTCATGACAACAAAAATGAAAAAAAAGAAGGAAGGAAGGAAGGAAAATATATCTGTAGAAATAACCTGTTAAAGGATTGAACAAAGGGGAAAGAGGGAAAGGCTATTATATTTCCGGAGGAGGTGGATCACTGTAGTTTTTCCAAGTAGAACCCTGACATATGAATAATCCTGAAGAGATGTTTCCATTTATTTTGGTTAAATGGTGCTAAGTCTGCGTGTTGCAGCACCTGAATACTTAGCTCAGGACACATGTGGATAACAATACTTGCTGGGATTTCGTGTCTACTTTACGCCTAGTATTATACTAAGTGCTTTGTAAAAAGTAAACCTCAAACTCTTCTTATTGTTTGAGATCTTAGGTTAGCAAAGAGAATAGAGGGAGAATGATATTCAGATGTCAAGCCTTCTATCTAAAATGTGGTTACTGCGAAGTTAAAGCTCTTGCTATTTCAGCTTTTTTATCTCACAATCTTTTCTACTGTTCCTTTTTAACCGAGTGTTCTTCCATCCTGTAATTCCCAAAAACACATAATCTGAAAGCTGGTAAAATAGTCCTTGATTCAACTCTAGATAGCACAGTTGATAATTTATTTAAGTTCTGAGTTTAAATAATAATTTACAAATAAATGTGCTCCACTTCTCCTTTCATCTTCTAGTTCCTTGTTCTTCCTTTTTATCAATGACTGAAACAGGCTGGCCTTTGAGTGACAGTGATGCAATATGGGGGCTCCCACCCATGGGAACCACCATGGGCTCCGGAGTAAAAGTCCATGACAATTTCCAACTGATGGAAAAACTCAAAGGCCAGAAAGGAGTAGGAGATGACACAGTTAGCTGAGGTCCAGTAGGTGATGAAGACATAACACTTACAGGATGGCTATAAAAGTCAATGTCTTAAATTCACTGTGCCTCCTATTAAAAAATATTAATCAGATTATGTAAAAAAAAAACTTGCCAATGCTATATTTTCTGAAATAAGGCTATTCTTTACCAGTTTCAGTTTATATCCTTGAACCTCCTCTGATGCTGTTTTATTCCTCTAAATGACAATTTATGAAAACTGAATACACAGTTTTAAAATAGAAAGTGAAGCTATATACCCAGAAGCAGCCTCCATTGTAAGACTTATAAAAAAAAGTGAATATGTTAATTGTTCTAATTGAGTTGTGGACCCTAGAGCTGTATAGTGCCAGCAAAACAACAGAATTCACATAGCTTCAAAGGTGTCCTGAAAAAGCTTTGGAGTCTAATGACATCTAAAGAAAATATAAAACTCCCGCAGATGCCTGAAGGACAATGTTCCAGCAATTAATCAAAAAGAAAAGCCATAGGCCCTTCCCCTTCCCCCCTACTCAATTTAAGCAGTCTTCATTTTCCACAGTAGAGGATTTTCTCTATACATCTTAGACCTCAAAGTGCTGGAAAGGAAGCTCCTATTCAAAGGAAATTTATACCAAGATACCATAAATGATACTAATTTTTTGTCCGTTTGAAATATGTAAGTTATACTGTAACAAATTATCCTGTCAAGTGTAACCAACTGTCCATGCAATTGAGCTTCTGGGATCAAGAAAGTATATTTAAATTAATTCCCATCATTACTGGTGGGGGACATCCAACTCAACTGTGAAAAGACACATCACACAATCGCCTTGCTGCTGAATACACGGCCTGGGGTCCCTGGTATTCCTCTGCCTGCTTCCCACCCTACCTGCAACATCTCTCTAGCCTGCAGGGGCTTGTTAGAGTAGATGGGAAAGTTTCCAGTTTGCAGCCTGTGAGATTACTGCTTGGCGTGTGGAGCACTTTGTCTGTGCCCTTGGTTTCTTTCTTTGAGTCTTAAATGATGTCCGTTCCAAGCCATCTACCTGCCTTTACACTCCCCTACTCCTACCTTTGGCAGAATCACAGATTACACCTCCTCTGCTCCCCTCTGAGATTGGTCTTTCGTGAGAAATTCAGGGCTTTCGCTACATCTTTTCTCCCCTACCTTTATGGAGAGGTGCTGCTATTTCCTCTTCAAGTCCTTTTCTGCACTGTCACTACCCAACACTTTCCATTTCACTTCCTTGCTTTGGCCAGAAAAAATCAGGTAGGGTTGAAAAGAGACTGTGACCTTCCCCTTTTAGTTTTAAAACTACATTTATTCACTCTCCACCAACCTAGGAAATGAATATTAGGTTCTCAGCCCTGCCACCCTTTGCTGTCATCATCAGCTGATACAATTTTTAGCGTAAGTTTTGATAAGGTAAAAATAACAGTGAACCCCAGCTTTGCTCAGACCTGCCAGCTCTCAGAGTCTTTAGTGGTTTAACTTGGAGAAAGGCCACATGAAGACACTTGTAAGCACACATGATGTCTCCAAGTTGCTTTCTTTTTCCTGTTATTGCTTTTGCTTTTAAAAATTGAAGAAGTTTTAAGCAGAGCTCTCATTTGGTTGTCCTTGCAATCTACTGGGGTCTAGTTTGGAATCTGAAAACTGAACAGAAATAACCTTGAATTCAGCGCATATTTTGGTTTCGGAGCTGCTGCTTCTCAAGATTCTCAGCAGGGGTTGAGGAAGGATTCAGTGTACACAGCAGAATTCTGACATTGGCGGGCTTGACTTCCTGGCAAATTGCTTCATTTTTCCACTTTCTGTTCAGGACTCCTAAATGCTGAAATGTGGATGCATACCAAAACAAAAGCAATTCATTATGTGAAATAAAATAAGTTAATAAATGAAACAGAGTGATGGTGCTGATTCACATGCCTAAAACCTTCATTATTTTTTCCTGCTGGAGACCTACATCAATAACATTTCCAAAACTCAACTTGTGTTTTTGATTTAAATTTAAAAAGCTAGAAAATAAATTTTATCTGATCCACTTGTATTACAAATGTCTTCAGTAAGAAATGACATCAGCAAGATGGTGAAGTAGGAAGCCCTGGAACCTTCTTCTCTCCATAGACACATCAATTCAGTAACAATTTATGGTCAAATTCACTTTTTGAGAAATCAGAAACTGATTGAAAGGCTCTTGTGCCCTGGGAAAATATACCAGAATCACTGAAGCCCATATGGAGATTTAGGACATGGTCTTACCAGACACTCTGCCCCCAGCACAGAGTTACATAATCAGGAAGAGTCCCTCAAGCTCCCAGATTTACCCAGGAAAGGGAAGATATTGGTTCTTGTATCTAGCATGCCAACTTTTTCATGGGGACTACTCAGAGAATTGGCTTCTGTGTTGCCAGTCTTAGAGCTCTGACAGTTCTGGACTGGTCTAGCTGCCCAGGGCAGAATGGGAGAAATGGCTTGATCTACCAGATACGAGTGATCTTCCCTTATGTTTGGCACAGAGTGAGCAGATGAAAAATTCTTGCTCTCAGCTTCCCCTTATAGCGGGAAAGAGTTTATCCATGTGTTCAGTGTGTCAGCTTCTCTGGGCCTTTTAAATAAAATAGCATCTGTCTCACCAACCTGAAAGCTCTGATGTATGGAAGCTCTGATGGGTTCAACATGGTCTAGACCACCTGGGGGAGAATGGAGATTGACATTCAGCCTTTAGACACAATAGCTCTCCCTTACCCCTACCTGCCAGCTCACTGTGAGCAGATGGAAACCATAGCTGCCATGCTTCTCTCTAGAATTGGTAGAGGTCACCAGAATCTCTGGCCAGGCTGAGTGTTGGGGGACTCATCTCCTAGGCATGCCCAGTCTGTGAAGAATAGAAGTGGTTGCTTTATCTAATGTACAGACAATAACACATAGAATAATAATAATAAAAAAAGTATCAGGCAAAATTGTTTCAAAGTAACAACATAAATCTCAAGAAAACAACTCTAATGAAATGGAACTATATGATTTACCTGGCAGAGAATTAAAAATAATTCTCATAAAGATGTTTACCAAGGACAAGAGAACAATGCATGGACAAGGAAGAATTTTAACAAACAGGAAGAACATATAAAAAATGCCA
>CAUYLG010069960.1:0-24025 GCA_963573385.1 Cacajao melanocephalus
GCAGAGGTGTTGCTGAGCTGCCGTGGGCTCTGCCCAGCTGCAGTGTGAACTTCCTTGCGGTTTTGTTTATAGAGGTATAGTTAGAACTGCCTCAGTAATGGTGGACTGCCTCAGTAATGGCAGACTGCCTCTGTAATGGCAGACTGCCTCGGTAATGGCAGACGCCCTTCCCCCCACAGAGCTGGACTCTCCCGGGTCCAGCTGCACTTGCTGTGAAACTCTCAATACAGAGCGTTTCAGATTGCTGTTCTTTGTTGGGGTGGGACCCACTGAGCCAGATACCTGGCTCCCTGTTTCAGCCCCCTTTTTTTTTCAGTTGAATGGGCAGCTCTGTCTCCCAGGCATACCAGGCACCAGTTGAAATGGCCACCCAGATTTATGTGAGTTTTTGTGCAGAGACCCACTGTGCCAGCTGAAACACCTGTGCTGGAAACTCGTGGTGCTTTTCAGCCTGGGAATCTCCTGGTCTGTGGGCAGTAATAACTCTTTTGGAAATGTGGTGATCACTCACCCTCTACATTGTTCTCTCTGGGTACTGCATTCTAGAGCTCTTCCTATTTGACCATCTTGGATCCTCCCACAAGTAGAAATCTTCTATACTTTTATTTTTATTTATTTATTTGAGATGGAATTTCACTCTTGTTGCCCAGACTGGAGTGCAATGGCAGGATCTCAGCTCACAGCAGCCTCTGCCTCCCAGGTTTAAGCAATTCTCCTGCCTCAGCCTCCAGAGCAGCTGAGACTACAGGCACCTGTCATCACACCCACCTAGTTTTTTGTATTTTTGGTATTGGAGTTTCCTCATGTTGGCCAGGTTGGTCTCAAACTCTTGGCCTCAGGTGATCCTCCCCCCTTGACCTCCCAAAGTGCTGGAATTACAGGTATGAGCCACAGCACCCGGCCTGAAGTCTTTAGTTTTAAATAAAGACAAGCTAATTCTCCTTTCATCCATATGCCTTATCTCTCTCACTTAAGTAGAAAGGATCAAAGAGAATAATCTTCTGGCCTATTTGGGTTGTCTCTTCCCACAGTCTTTCAGGCCAGTTACATATAGGCCTATCTAAGCAAGGAACACAGTATTTCAGAATACTCACAACACCACAATTTCCTGTTCAAATATCAACCTTGTTTGTTAAACTTTGGGTCCATGATAAAGCTCGATCATGACTAGCATATTCGGCATCCCCAAGTACTTAGGCACAGTATTTCAGCTAATAGAAGATGGTCAATGGATTTTTGATGAATGAATGAAGTAAAGAGAAGCTCATGTAAGAATAATATTGGCTGGATGTGATGGCTCACTCTTGTAATCCCAGCACTTTGGGAGGCCAAGGCAGGTGGATTATTTGAGCATAGAAGTTAGAGACCAACCTGAGCAACATAGGGAGATCTCATCCATACCAAATTTTTTTAATAAAAAATAAATTAACTGAACATGGGAATGTGTACCTGGGATCCTACCTACTTGAGAAGTTGAGGTAGGAGGATCGCTTGAACCCAGGAGGTCAAGGCTGCAGAGAGCTGTGATTGTGCCACTGTGCTCCAGCCTGAGTAACAGAGCAAGACGCTGCCTTGGAACAAAAAAGAATGATATTGTGCTGTCCAGGCTAAAAATATGAATGAGATGTCTCCACTTCAACTGCTTCTTTACTACTTTATTCATACCACCCTCATGGCACTTGCCAAATATTGTAGCCATGTGTAGCCAAATATTGCTTCTAGTAGCATAGAAATTCTTTCATGGCAGAAACGTTGCTTCTTTTTTCACTTCCCCTCCCTAAACACAACCCTTCATCTAATCCCAGCCTAATCCCTATCACGTTCCAGAAGTTCACTGTATGTTTATTGAATGAAATGCAGCCTATAATCAATAGGTAAACAGAATAATCTCTTTAGGACACTTTCAGTCCTAATATTCTATGATTCTGGAATGCTACAAAGATATCTGCCAAAATGTCCTCATTTGCTTCTGTATCTTGTTTAGTAAGGCATCTGTGAATTCTTACAGCCCTTGGTGTGGATATGCCCAAGGATTTGTATATTCACCTATGCCATTCCTTGGGATACTAAGCTTGGAAATAAATGCTTCCTACACTAATGTGTTCTAAGATGGAATGTATTATACCCAGAGGTCAGCAAGGGCATTTTAAACAATGACAAAATATTGTTTATTTTATATGTATGTTATTTACTTTACCTTTTTCCTAAGACTGTATTATAAGACTGGTAAACACTGTAATTCTTAAACTCAACCAAATATATTTCAAGGTTTGCTAAGCAGAGGCCAAACTGTATTCTTAAATCAGTGGACTAAATAACGGATCTGTACATTCTTCAGGGAATGTCTGAAGAACATTAAGTGAACCACATAATGTGAATCACCATACTTGCTATAGATCATGCCAGTGTGATACTGGGAGGACAGAGCTCATGCTTTAATTTTTTTTTCTCCTGTGTGGGAAAGTCAGAAAGCACTGGGACTCTATAGTGTATTGCTAGAAGTCAGGATGCCCAGAAAACTAAATTACTGCCAAAGTAAAACATTCTATGTTATTATAAGTGGGTGTTGTCAGGTCAGCTAAATCAATTATTCACCATTTGTTCAATTTAGCTTTGTATAAATCTTCATTTTCTCATATAGCACTCTCTCAATTTATTGTGAAGTCATACACAGTCACTAATGAGGATTGAATGCCAAACATTAAAGCAAGGGCGGTTGTAAAATGCACGAGTTCTGCCCCTCAGCTGGCTTTATTTTTCTGCATCTTTCCCTTTTCCAAAAGCCATCACTTGGTCTGATTTTCCTATGTAAGTCTTAAAGAGAAACGCTATTGTACCACCCAACAAGCAAGAGTTGTGTAACATGTTTGCTTTAGGATTTTGAAACCTAGAATTCTAGCTGATGCCTATCACTTAGGATACTGGTGATGGTTAAACAAAAGCACAAATAATAATTGTGCCAGTGATGCTAGTTAACAATGACCATTTCTATACTGCTTATTATTATACTACTTATTACTACAGCTGTGCAAAGCACTTTACATACATCATTTAATCCTGACAACACCTTTGGAAGATATTACTGATACTACTTTAAAGCTGAAGAAGCTGAGATCTGGAGATGCTAAGAAGCTTGCCCAAGGTCATAAAGTTTGTATTGTAGAAGCAGAACTCTTGCATATATATCATAGATGCATGATAAATGGTAAGTTTGATTCTATCTCTCCTTTCCTTTAATTTACTTTCTTGAGCATGGATCATTGGGCCATTTTATCTGTCTTACTACAACTGCTGAGAGCTCTGATTTCAGCAACTTCTCTATCCTTAAACCTCTTTTTGGGTGACCCGTTATTAATAAGATGATCCATTTATAAGAATATTTCTGAACTCTCACCTCAGAATCAATATTGTCTTATCAATCAACTGTAGCAAACTCTCTGCAGGGAACCCTGAGGAAGAAAATAGGAAAGAAGAGGAAGCACCTGTGTAATTAAAAACGACAAGCCCCTTATAAGGCAAAGAGAAGGAATCAAAGATATGTGGAAACTGATGGAGAATTCAATTCCAAAGATCCAATCTTACACCAAATAAATTGTTTTGTAGCTCTGAACCTTTAACTGAATAACTTTAATTTCTAAAACTTGCTGAAGAGCCTGCATGGTGCTGACCCAGGAGACTTGAGTCTTCGCAGGGAACAAGGTTGGTGATTTTTGCCAAGGATGGGCACCTCTCACAGCAGTATTGGGACAATGGTGGTGGGTAGTCCAGTGGATGTACCTCCTGCCTCTCACATCTGCTGTGTACAAAAACATCTCCACTTATCAACTTCTGGCTTCTAAAAGGGGATTCTTACGTGGAATTTTTTAATATATAGGCTGTAAGGACAAATTTTCCTAGATTCAAATCCTGGCTTTTCCACATGCAAGCTGGCATTGACCAAATCACACAGCATCTCTAAGTCTCAGTTTTCTCATCTCTAAAACATTGACAAACTTACGGAGTTGTAAACAGAGCAGTGAGTCAGAGTAAAACCCCATCAGCTTTGACCACAACCAACAGATGGCAGGAATCATCATTGATGTATTATTGTATCCTTAGACTTTCGATGAACAACTGTATTTATAAACTGCATTTAGCAAGCCTGTTCACAATTAAAGCAACATCCATATTAGAGTCTCTAAGAACTTCAATCAGTGCATGTTACAGTGGGATATCAATAGCTAGATATCTATTTTGCTGGTTTCCTAACTAAGTTCTACTAAGCACTAGAATGCCACAAGGAGCTTCAGAAGACTTTAGAGGTTGGGCCAAGAAGAGATAAAATAAGTGACAATAAGTCCATGAGGTTCTGACCCTCAATCTCTCCCCACTTTTTTTAATTGAGACAGAGTCCCTCTCTGTTGCACAGGCTGTAATTCAGTGGCATAATCTGGCTCACGGCAGCCTTGACCTCCCAGGCTTAAGTAATCCTCCCATCTCAGCCTCCAAGTGGCTGGGACTGCAACCATGCACCATCACACCCAGCTATTTTTTTTCAATTTTTAGTAGAGACAGGTCTTGCCATGTGGCCCAGGCTGGTCTCAAACTACTGGGCTCAAGTAATCCACTTGCTTCAGCCTCCCAATGTGCTGGGATCAGAGGCATAAGCCACTGCATGCAGCCACCATCTTTATTTTAAGCAAATAATTTTTACTATTGTTTATATCATATTTTGAGATTCTGAGTAATATTTTATTTGATTCTAGGAAATTACTGTATCAGTTTGTTTTTACACTGCTATAAAGGTACTACCTGAGACTGAGTAATTTATAAAAATAAAATATTTAATTGAATAATTTATAAAAATAAAGTGTTTAATTGACACATAGGTCTATATGGCTAGGGAGTCCTCAGGAAACTTACAGTTATAATGGAAGGCAAAGGTGAAGCAAGGACCTTCTTCACATGGTGGCAGGAGAAAGGGAGAGATTGAGGGAAGGAGTGCCACACTTCAGAATTATCATCTCTCATGAGAATTCACTCACTATCATGAGAACCGTATGGGGGAAGCCACCCCATGATCCAATCACCTCCCACCAGAACTCTCCCTTAACACGTAGGGATTACAATTCAAGATGAGATTTGTGTGGGGACACAAAGCCTAACCATATCATTCTGTCCCTAGCCCCTCCCAAATCTCATGTCCCTTTCACATTTCAAAACGAATCATGCCTTCCCAACATCTTAACTCATTCCAGCATTAACTCAAAAGTACAAATCCAAAGTCTTATCTGAGACAAGTGAAGTCCCTTCCACCTATGAATCTGTAAAATAAAAAACAAGTTTGTCACTACCAATATACAATGGGGATACAGGCATTGGGTAAATGTTCCTGTTACAAATGGGAGAAATTGGACAAAACAAAGGGACCAAGGCCCCATGCAAGTCCAAAACATGGCAGGGATCTCATTAAATCTTAAAGCTCCAATATCATCTCCTTTGACTTCATGTCTCATATCCAGGGAATGCTGATGCAAGAGGTGGGCTCCCAAGGCCTTGGGCAGCTCTGCCTGTATGGTTCTGTGGTTTACAGCACCCATACCTGCTTTTGCCATTCAGTGCCTGTGGTTTTTCCAAGTACACGATGCAAGCTATCAGTGGATCTACCATTCTGGGGTCTGAAGGATGGTGGCCCTCTTCTCACAGCTCCACTAGGCAGTGCCCTAGTGAAGACTCTGTGTGAGGGCTTCAACACCCAATTTCCCCTCTGCATTGCCCTAGTAGAGGTTCTCCATGAGGGCTCCACATCTGCAACAGACTTCTGCTTAGACACGAAGGTGTTTCCATATATCCTCTGAAATCTAGGTGGAAGTTCTCAAAGTTCAGCTGCTGTGTTCTGCAAACCCACAGGCCCAACACCACATGGAAGCCATCAAGGTTTGGGGCTAGTGCCTTCTGAAGCCACGATCTGAGCTGTACCTTGGCCCCTTTTAGCTGTGGCTGGAGCTGGAGCTGTTGGGACTCAGAGTGCCATGTCCCAAAGCTAAACCAAGCAGAGGAGCCCTGGACTCAGCCCACAAAACTATTTTTCCCTCCTAGGCCTCCAGGCCTATGATGGGAGGGGCTGCTGTGAAGATCTCTGACATGCCTGGGAGATATTTTCCCTGTTGTCTTAACTATTAACATTCAGCTCCTCATTACTTATGCAAATTTTTGCAGCAGGCTTGACTTTCTCCCCAGAAAATGGGTTTTTCTCTTCTACTGCACAGCCAGGCTGCAAATTTTCCAAACTTTTATGCTCTCCTTCTTTTTAAACATAAGTTCCAATTTCAGATTATCTGTTTGTGAACTCATATAACTATATGCTTCAGAAAAATCCAGGTCACATCTTGAATGCTTTGCTGCTTAGAGATTTCTTCTGCCAGGTACCCTAAGTCATCTCTCGTAAGTTTAAAGTTCCACAGGTCTCTATGGCAGGGGCAAAATGCTGCCAGTCTCTCTGCTAAGGCATAGCGAGAGTGATCTTTGCTCTAGTTCCCAGTAAATACCTCATCTCCATCTGAGACCACATCAGCCTATACTTCATTTTCCATATGACTATCAGCATTTTGATCAAAACTATTCAACCAATCTCTAGGAAGTTCCAAACTTTCCCACATTCTCGTCTTCTTTTGAGCCCTCCAAACTGTTCCAACCTCTGCCCATTACCAAGTTCCAAAGTTGCTTCCACATTTTTAGGTATCTTTATAGACCCTGCTCTGCCAGTACCAATTTTCTGTATTAGTCTGTTTTCACACTGCTATAAAGATACTACCTGAGACTAGATAATTTATACAGGAAAAAAATGGTTTAATTGACTCTCAGAACTGCATGACTGGGGAAGCCTCAGGAAACTTACAATCATGGTGGAAATGGTGGAATGTGAAGGGGAGGAAAAGACCTGTTTCACGTGGTGGCAGGAGAGAGAGAGAGAGAGAGAGAGAGAGAGAGATCAAAGGGGGAAGTGCCACATCTTAAAATCATCAGCCATTGTGAGAACTCACTCACTATCATGAGAACAGCATGGGGGAGACTGCCCCATGATCCAATCACCTCCCCCACCAGATCCTCCCTTGACACATGGGAATTATAATTTGAGATGATATTTGAGTGGGGATACAGAGCCAAACCATATCACTACTATTTCTTTAAAAACAGCAGTAAAAGAAAAATTGATCCACTCTCAGAGAAGGTTAAGTATCTTGACCAAGATCACATTAAATAATTTAGGAGTAGAATGTATAATAGGGCCCGATATTATGCCTAATCTCCATTTGTAGTGCTCTCCTTATGACTCCAAAAATTGCAGGCATTCATATGGCTCAATACTCCAATCCAGGTCATAATTTAACATTGAATGATTCCAGGCCTTTAGCCTTGGTCTGTCAGGGTCTGTTAGGGCCCCTTCAGAGGTTCACAGGGTCACAGATGGGTTACAAGGAAATAGCCTTGATACGTGGCTCTCTGACTTGGGTTGGATAATATTGAGGCTGGTAAATTTAGGGGAAAAGGGAAGGAAGAATTACAAAAAGCTGAGCATTGTTCCCTCAGCCTTCTTGGCTTCCTCAGTTGACTCATTTGGGGAACAAAACACAAGAAATAAAGACATAATACCTGCACCTTAGTGTAACAATAAAGTGGTCATTAGGGCAACCTGGGAAGTCAGTGACTGAGTCATGAGACTTGAAACTGGGTGAAACACCAGCACTTTTGTTATTTTTGTAACACTGTCAAAGCTAGTCTTTTAATCTAGATTTTAAAATTTCACCTAAGGCAAATTTAATAAAAGACTGATGGAAAACAATATAAAGTTCCTCACAAAAATTAAACACTGCATTACCATATGTTCTAGCAATTCCACTTCTGGGTATATACCCAAAGGAATTAAAGGCAGAGTTGTGAAGAGATATATACACAACCAAGTTCATTGTAATGTTATTCACAATATGTCCAAAGGTGGAAGTAATGCAAGTGTCAACCAACAGATGATGGATAAACAAAATGTGGTATATGTGTACAATAGAATATCACACAGCTTTAAAAAGGAAGGAAATTCTGGCACATGCTACAACATAGTTAAACCTTGAATTCATACTGCCAAGTGAAATAAGCCAGTCACAAAAGGGTAAATACTGTGTTTCCACTTACATGAAGCACCTAGAGTAATCAAATTCATGGAGACAGAAAGAAAAATGGTTGTTTTCAGAGACTGAGGAAAGGAGGGATGGAGAGTTACGGCTTAACAGGTACAGAGTTAGGGTTTTAAAAGATAAAGAAGTTCTGGAGATGCATAGTGGTGGTGATTTCAGAACAATTGAGTGTACGTAATACTGCTGAACTATACACGTCAAAACAGTTAAAATGTTAAATTCTGTGTTAGGTATATTTTGCCACAATAAAAAAAGAAGGTTGGTTCAGTTCTAGGCAGTGTTTTGAGATGCATATCTGTATTTGGCATTCAACAAAGAAGAAAAATTCAAAAGTGCTACACCCATATGTGCTTTGACCTTTCATTTTATTCTGACATCTTCCAGTTAAGACTCTATTATTGAGAGCACAGTAAACAGGATGCCCATTGTGGCAGGAACTGGATTTCTGGGGAAGGATACTGGATTTAATCTTTTTAGGAAAAATCACATAACGATGATTTATTATTAGCATCTTAATGATGTGAGCTATTTTGAAGAGATAGTGCTTTTCTCAGCAGCCACCTGGAGGGAAGAAGTGGCTCAGACCTCAGAAATGGTCACTTGTGAGTATTCCGGAGGCATGGCCTTTTCCTGCCCCTCAGTACACAACAGCTTTCACAGCCCATTGTTTCAGAGAGACCTTTTTTTTTCTTCAATGGAAATGACAGAAAAGAAACAAAGGCACCTTCCTACCAAGATTGCTGAGAAGTTAAACATGAAGTCAATGTGTGTGAAAGTGTTCAGTAAGTGCCTAGCACATGACAGGCACATAACGAATATTCTAGAACTTACGCTGAAATTTTCTACTACAGTCCAGGTATTTTCACATGCATTCATTTACTGAAAAAAGTAAGCAGGCATTTATGTACCTGGTTTTCTCAAGTCACAGATGACGAAGGAATGAGTGAAATGAAGTCTCTGCTTTCATGGTGCTTACACTGTAGTAGAGGGATAGAGAATATACAAATTATACACTGTTAGTGGACGTCGGAGCTATCAAGAAAAATAAGAAAGATGAGAGTGAAAGAGAGCAATGGGGGAGGGTGTTGTTTTTTTACTTCACTAGGGAAACCTGGGGAGAGTGTTTGAATCAGATGACATTTGAGCAAAATCCTTGAAAGGAAGCTTGGGAGCTTTGCATACGGATGGATGAGTGCATTTGATTATGGGTGAAGGGTCCTCCAGGCAGTGGGAACAGCAAGTAAACTTTCCTGAGGTAAGGACATTCTGAGAAAGTTTCTGACATTGTATGGGAGTCAATGTAGCTAAACAGAGTAGGAAAGGGTGTGAGTGTTGGGGTATGAGGTCAGAGAAGAGAGAGAGAGAGAGATTGAGAGAGAGAGAGGGAGAACTCGTGCATATTTTGGGGAGTATGTGAAAATTATGTAGAGCATGGATCAGAATATTCTTTCTGCAAGAAGCCAAACAATAAATAGTTTACATTCATGTGCCATATGGTCTCTGTTGCAACCACTCAACTATATTGTTATAGCATGAAAGCAGTCATAGACTAAATGTAAACAAATGGGCAATAAAAACAAAATAAAACAAGTACAGTCTTACAAACCACAGTGAAAATTTTGGCTTTCACTCTAAGAGGAAAAGCTGCCGAAGAGTTTTGATCACTTTGGAAGCAAATTATGAGAAGGCGTTAACAAGAATGAGGTGAGAGATGCTGGTGATTTGCATTCGGAAAGGGGAGGGAGCTATGTTTTGAAAGTAGAGCCAACATAAGTTGGTGACAGATTACTTTTGTGGCACTAAAGAGAGGAGCAGCTATATAACCCGTGCAATGGAATAATGAAACTGCCACTGAAAACTGGAAATCAGGTGTTCACATTTTCGCATGTTAAGTTTGAGATACCAATAAGCATACAAATAAAAATACCAAGCCAACCCCTGAGTTGGAATTCCCAGGAAAGACTAGAACTGGGCACATCGATGTGGGAGTCATCGGCATGTGGGTGGGATTGAAAGCAATGGGACTGGATGGAATACACCAGATGGTAGATTAGAGTTATTTATCACATAGAGTATATGGTAGACCCTCTACAGGACCATGCATGGTTAAAGGTTAAGGCTGTGGAAACAGGTTAGCCTCACTCATAGCAAATCCTGCATTAGCCACATACTACCTGTGAGATCTTAAGAAAGGTAATCTTCATAGAATGCCTCCTACTCTACTATATACTCAGCATATCATAATACCCAATACCTTCCAAGCTCTCACAAAATTGTATCATGTCATTACCCTGATTAAAATCTGCAATGATCTCTCTGCTCTTGAAATAAAATCCACAATCCTTGGCACAGCCTCTAAACTGTTGCCTGTTCTGGCCCTTCACTGGTCTCTGCAGCTTCCTCTGCCCTAGACCCCTTCTCATTCTCAAGGTTCCTCCCACCTGATCTATGTCTGTTCCACGCCCATGTCAAAGTATTTACTCCAAACTTTCTTGTCCTGGCTCTTACTTATCCTTTAAATTTCATCTTAAATGTTACTTTCTTGGATAGGCTTCCAAGACACCCTAATCAATCTATGTCAGCACACATAGGATGTTATTTCACAGTGCCCTGCTGTTTGCCTTCCTGACACTGTCAGTATAATAGGAGATTGTAAAAAGCCAGGCAGCCTCAGTTCAAATCTGGACTTGGTCATTTAGTAGTTGGAAAATCTTGGATAAGTTACTTCACTTCTCGGTGCTTCAGCTCTTTTATCTACAAAATGGGATGATGACAGTGTCTTCCTCGGAGGTCTACTGTAGGACTGAATGGGAAAATGTATGTAAAACACCTTGACTACCTAGCATAGCAAAAGTGCCGATGAGTCTTACCTGTTATTGGAATGATTATCTACATAGCATTGTATGAGTATTGTTTAACGTCTGTCTATCCCTGTAAATAGTAAATTTCCCAATGATAGGAACTGTGTCTCTCTTGCACTCTCCATCCTCATCACTTATCTGACATGCAATACTCTTGAAATAAACAAATACACATGTTATTTTCTTTATTATCTTCGCATTATGATCTAATTTTGTCCACTCACTATGTGAGGTAGTGATCTTCCGTTTTGACAGAAGAGCAAATTATGTCTGAGAGAGGCTAAGGAGCCCAAGGTGACACATGCACATTCCTGGCAGAATTGGAATTCACACACAGATCAGACTCCAGATTCTCACCATTGTATTTGAATTTGGTTTGGAGAGATTGCCTGCACACCATCTACAAATGGCTGCATGCCAGCCGAAGTATACAACATAAAAAAGCCAAAAACAAACAAACAAAAAACCTCATTCTATAAAACAGTTCAGCCTACACCTGCCTGAGTGCTTATCTACATGTTCCTATCAATGACGCTTTTCTTACATTTGCCATATTGAGCCCTTAAATACCTCCTTTTGAGAGTTACATTCAATAGAGGAGATGATAAGTTCATGAAGTCTCATAATTTGCGGGAAATTTAGAACCCATTGAATAAGCTCCACATCCAATTCTCAAATACACTCTCTGACACCTCTATCTGGGACTGCTCCAACCTCTGCTCAGACTATCAGTGGCTATAGAAGTAGAGAAATGTGATTAATTAAGATTTTAGAGGTAAAAACATTAGGACCTACTCATTTGTAGAATGTGACATGTGAAAGAGAGAGAGGTGGTAAGAAGGAATTTCTCACCTAAGACACTGGGTTAACAATGGTGACACCATACACTTAACACATCCATGGCATCATGGCCTTCTCTACCAAACCTGGGCAGAAGCAGGTTTGGTAGAGAAGGCCATGATGCCATGGATGTGTTAAGTGTATGATGTTTTGAGTTATCAGGTGGAGATGAGTCAGCAGCAGTTTTATCTTCAGAAAACTCGTACAAACTATAAATCTGCTGCTATTATTTAGGGACTGAATTCAATACATTAAAAAGCAGTATTATTTACTCCTAAATGCATGAAAGAGAGGCTAGACATTTAATGTATACACAATTGGAATGAAGATAGTATATTAGAATATAATAGTATATTTAGAACATGGGTTTTAGAATGAGACAGACCTAGATTAGAAGTGCCCTGCCCCTTACTCTACCGCTATAGGCTTCAGTTTCTTTTCTGTAAAGTGGGAGTGCTATTATAGGCTTATAATATTGATGAATGGATTAAATAATATAAATGACTGCATACTGTTATTGCTTTAATACTGACCATTATTATTTTTAGCAGTAGGAAGAACATTATCATTACACATGAGCAAAAACTGTGTCCTGGAAGGAGTTCTCAAAAAAGGGAGAAATTGGATAAGAAAATAAGAAGGACTAGGGTATGACTTTAAAGAAGAATTTTAAATCTTTAGAAAAATATGTCCTAAAAATAAAATAAACTCTGCCAATAGAGTTGGATTTGAATAGATCTTGTCTAGGCCAGAAGCCTGGAATCTCAACTGACTCATATCCTACTTTGGGTATATTTTGGCCAATTCATATAAATTATCTTAGCTTGAAACTTCTCAGCTTGAAACCATATAGAAAATTCTCATTGTATCCAGTGTAATGCAGATTAACTGAGGACAGGGGAGATTAACCTACTGGCCAGTGTTTTTTTTGGATAGGCTTATAGAATCACAACTTTGAACAATCCCCTACATGCTTGCCTTCTGCCACTCAAGATGAAAAGAGGATTCATTTGCATTCCCCTTGGCAGATGTTATGGTAATGTCTATATTACTCAAGCTGATGGAGAAGGGAAAGAAAATAAATGTTTTTGGAGGGTCTATTGGATTTCAGTTACTATATTATTACGCATTTTCCATACATTTTATCAGTTAGGCTTTCAAAAGCCTATTGAGGTATCCTTTGAGATAATAAAGCAGCAAGAGTCAAAGATGCTGTTTGTGTCCAAGGCCTCAAAGCCAGCAGGTGATGAAGCTGTACTTTGAACCCAAGTCTGTGTCCTTCAAAATCTTCCCTAATTCCTCTCCTCTACACAGCAGTGAAGGATAGATTCTATTTAAGAAAACCTCATAGACTGAATTCTGGGCCTGAGAACAAGAGTTATTATTATATGCCTGTAATTATACATTGCTATAACATCGCCTATAAAAAGTAATTATATAAAGACAGTGGGGAAAAGCTCCATTCCCTCTCACTTCCCTCTTCCCGGCACCTTTATTGAGTAAGACCCTTTAGGGTAAATTCTCTTTTCTTGATTCTGTAAGTGGCTTCACACTGAAGCAGGTGATAACAGATGACTGCCTGTAGCAATCATCAGAGGAAGGTACCACACTTTGGCCTTTAGGGAGAAATAAGGTACCACACTTTTGTTATAGGTGTTAAAACAAAATTGTTACATCAAAACAAAAAGAAAGAAAGAAAACTGAGACCTGTGCTGTTTCCACCGGCTTTACACCAAAAAGTGAAAAGGCAGTAAGACTTGGAATCAGCACATCCACAATTTGAGACCTTATTTTGACACGTTCTGGGTGTGTGACCACAGGAAAGCTGGTGTATTTTTTTTTTATGGTTGTTACACCTTCATTCTAATTTTTTAATTTTTGTTTTTTTTTTTTCATTAGTTTTCAGGGTACAGGCGGTTTCTGTTTACATAGATAATTTCTTTAGTGGTGATTTCTGAGAATTTTTTTGTGCATCTGTCACCCAGGCAGTATACAGTGTACCCAGTGTGTAGTCTTTTATCCCTCACCCACCTTCCACTCTTTCCCTGAGTCCCCAAAGTCCATTATATCATTCCATTATATGTCTTTGTATCCTTATAGCTTATTTCCCACTTGTAAGTGAGAACATATGATATTTGGATTTCCATTTCTAAGTTACT
Source organism: Cacajao melanocephalus (assembly GCA_963573385.1). Lineage (NCBI taxonomy): Eukaryota > Metazoa > Chordata > Mammalia > Primates > Pitheciidae > Cacajao > Cacajao melanocephalus. Next base: position 14,029 of record CAUYLG010069960.1, read on the forward strand.
TAGCTTAGAATAATGGTTATCCAAGTTTCTGCAACGACCATAATTTTATTCCATTTTATGGCTGAGTAGATTTTCATGATATATATATACTACTTTTTTTAATCCACTCATTGGTTGATAAGCATTTATGTTGTGTGTTTTTGAAACTGCAAATTGTGCTGCTATAAACAGGCATATCCATGTGTCTTTTTCATATAATGACTTATTTTCCTTTGGGTAGACACCCAGTAACGGAATTACTGGATCAAATGGTAGTTCTACTTTTAGTTCTTTAAGGAATCTCCATACTGTCTGCCATACTATTATATGAGTTTACATTCCCAAAAAGCAAGAGTCTCACTTTAATCAACATACCACCTTCATGAAGATGCTGTGGGGCCTAAGAAAGAATAGGGATATGAAAAGACTCCTAGGTTTAACTATTCACTTTGTTAAAATCACCACACATGGTGTAAAGTGTTGCTGAATATAAATTTAACAAAATTGAAATATGGGCCTGGAGGGAATTTCTGAATCCGACCATCATGGTACCAGGAGGCAGGTATTCAGGTACGCGCTCTCATCTCCAACTCAGAAAGGTTGTTTTGACCTTGGACAATGTGTCATCTCCATAACCCTCAGCTGCTTCATTTATAAAATGGTGCTACTTGTGCTTCTTCTGTTTCCCCACCCTACATGCCATGAGTCCACAAAAGACAGCCACTCAAGGTTTTCTCCAATATCTGAAATTTATAATTATACAAAAAAAAAAACTTGTTTTAATCTAAGTTGTTTAGGAGGCACTTACAATTTTTCTCGTCACCAAATAAGTCAAAAAATTTTGTGATGCTATTTAATCATTATTTCTATTTGCATTTATTATCTTTCTTGGTTCAAATGTGCAATGAATAATAGTATCCAAGAGGCCTGTTGGTTTTTTCCTACCTAGTACTATTCCTGTAATTCAGATAAATACCACTAGGCAAACAAGTCTTAGATTGTAAATCCATCCAAAAGCCTTTATTTATTTATGCTGGAATCCACTTTAATATGAATAATAACTATTTTAAAAATATAACAATATATATCTATTAGAATCAATTAGTACTCTTCTCCACAAATAGGTCCTATTTCCCAAGCTTTTAGGAGGGTAGATTCGCTTTCTTCTCTTTATTCTGACTTATCAAACTTGTTTGGTATTTAGAAAATAGGACATTTAGAGAATAGGTATCCCTACATGCCCCCAGTTATGAAAATCAATTACCCTAAATATTTGAATTATGAATTATGTCTCAAAAATCCATCCATGATAACTAGAAGTACCGAAAGAAAGAGTGGATTTGATTATCCTATTAATATTACTAACAAACATCAGAGATCACAAAGAACTTGGTAAATGTTACATGCTCAATAAATAAACACATACTATGAGCCAGGCATTTGCACCTGACTAATGCCTTAAATCTATAAATATTTATCAGGCTCCTACTATATAACAGACAATGTTCATTATGGGGTGAGAGTAAAAACCACCCCCACACCCACAGCCATGTCCTTATGCTTACAGTCAAGAGACACATATATTAAATAATTAAATAATTAATAATTAGTGAAGTCTTTGCCATGATAGAAGACAACACAAAGCCATGACGGAGAATGATGAAGAAACAACTGCTTTAGGATGGGTGTCAGAAATGGTGTTTCTGAAAAGGTGGCAACTAAGCTGAAACCTTGACAAGGGAAGAGGCAAATATGCATGTTCTCTGTAAGGAAAGGATTCCAGGCATAAATAGGAACATGCATGAAATACACAAGGCAGCAAAGAGCTTGGAGTGTTTTAAAGAACGTAATTATATCTGCAGGACTGAAGCACAAAAAACAAAGCCATAGAAGAGCACAAAATATGCCTCAGAAGTAGGCAGGAGTCAAATCACGGAGGGACTTAATCCCAAAAAAAAGGAGGTTATTGTAATGCAAAAGGAAGCTTCTGAAAGATTTTCAGCAGTAAAGTGAAATGATAGAAGTCTTGAAATGACCACTCAGTTCTGCCGCAAAGACTCTATTAGGCTGGTTTTAGTAAGTGTAGGAGGCCAATTAGGACAGTGACTTTTTTTGTTGTCGCTGATGTTTTGGTGACTCAGAAAATACAGAATACTTAAAACAGAAACCATCATGCTCCCAAGCAGGAAATAGATAGCATTTTCAAAGAAGGATAGCTTGGGAGGGTTAAATGCAGAGATCATGCAAGGCAGCATTTAAGGAAGCCACAAGAGAGCCGTGTAGTTCCTTGGGGACAAGGACCAGTGGAGAGCCATTGCCACACAGGGCACAGAGGCACAAGCGGAGGGAGGGCTAACTAGAACATGGAGACAGAAGGCTGCCTCCTGACAGGAATGACACCTTCTGTGGAGAATCCCTGTAAGTCTATGGCCCTCCTGAGAGAAAGGAGCCCATGGGACACACACTCCAATTGCAGTTTTCTCCTTCTCTCCAATTTCCAGCTAGTACTCTCCACTAGCTAAATCCAATTAGCCACTCCAAAGGCTGGGGAGTTTATTGATAATATCATATATAACTCAGTCTGCCAAGGAATCATACAGGTTGGAGAAGGCTGAAAAACGGATCCGGAGAGGAAAATGAAAAATATGCCTCCTAGAAGGTGCTAGTGGAGATGAAGACAAATTGATGAATTTAAGATATCCCTGGTGTATTAGTCCATTTTCGCATTGCTGTAAAGTACTACCTGAGACTGGGACATATATAAAGAAAAGAGGTTTAATTGAGTGATATATAAAGAAGATTAACTGGCTCCCAGTTCTGTGGGCTCTACAGGAAGCATGGCTGAGGAGGCCTCAGGAAACTTATAATCATGGCAGAAGGTGCAAGGGAAGCAGGCTCGTCTTACATGGCCGGAGGAGAGAGAGAGAGAGGAGGGGGAGGTGCTACACACTTTTAACAACCAGATCCCACGAGAACTCCTTCACTATCAGGAGAACAGCAAGGGGGAAGTCTGCTCCCGTGATCCAGTCACCTCTCACCTGACCCCTCCTCCAACTCTAGGGATTACAATTTGACATGAGATTTGGGTGGGGACACAAATCCAAACCTTATCACTTGGGAATAGGATCCTCATGAAGTACAGATGTATCTTATATGGAGAGTAGAAGAGAGGGATTTACTATGGACCTTAGGCTTTTGATTGGAGTCATGAGGTTGATTATGATGTCATTTACTGAGATGTGGTAGACTTGGAGTAGAATGGGTTTTTAAGGAGAAGCTCAAGATTCATAGGTATGTTAGTGTATGATGCTTAAAGGGCATCCAAGTGGCGATGGCAAGTGGGCAGGTGGACAAACTAGACCGAATCTCCAAAGACACATTTAAGCAATGGAGATAAATCTGAGAGTTTTCAGCACATGCATAGTGTTTAATAAAATGATGACTATTATCTAGAGAGAGTGTTTAAGAGGGAAGAAGGCTTATCTTCACATTCTGAGATCAGAGAGAGGAGAAAAAGCACGGAAGACTGAACAAGTATAACCAGGGTGGTAGAAAGAAAACCAGGAATGTGTGAGGTCACAGAAACGTGTTTCAGGGAGGAGTGTGGGTCAATTGTGATGAACATGTACTTTAAGACTAGTTTTATCAAGTGGACAGAGTAGAAGCCATATTAGAGTAAGTTGTTCACAAAGGCCTGAGACACAGATTTCATTATGGCTTTTCATTTTAACAAGTGAAAATAAAATAATGCTGAGATGAATTAGATAGCTCCTTCATTTAGTTACTAAGAATTTGAACACAGGTGTGTGATTCCAAGGCCCAAGCACATTCCTTTCTGCTGAGTCATTCTCCAACTCTGTGATGCATGCTACACTGGGAGAAGTTTGAAAGGAACTGTCAAGTTTGCATCTCACCCCAGGTTTCTGTGAGGTTTGACCTTCTCTCAGCTCTGACTCCTGAAGGCGAAAAATGAGGAAAGGCTTCTCTCCAAAGGGGAAAAATAACATAAAATAAATGGCAAGATATTAATCTTGAGCCCATTTACAGAGAGGTGTTAAGTGGCCCCACTGGCATTAACAGCAATGAGCTTCGAATATCACTTGTACAGCAAGCTGCTTAGCTCTGCAGATAACAAGTCACAGCAGGCCTTCTTAGGTTGCAAATGTAGTCACTCTGTTTGCCAATTAACTCTTTCCCATATTGCCATTTATATAACCAGCCAGGAAGCTTTGCTGAGACAGCATGATCTGCTGGAAAACAGCACTGGCCTGGGAGTTAGAAGAAATGGCGTACTAGAAGCAGTAGTGGAAGTAGTAACAGATAGTAGTAATAACAGTAGTAGGAAAGTTATTGGGAAGCCAGAGCCCTTGGAGGCTCTCTACTTTCTGAAATAAATGTCTATGTTTTCTAAGCTTAATATTAACCAATGTCATGGGCAAGGCATTGTTCTTTTATCTCAAGAAATTTCAATGTTTCAGTTGTTCTGAGCATGCTAAAAGGAAATACTTCCATGTACATCGCCCACCGTCCTTAATTCATCTGTGATGCTATAGCCTAGTTTTCTCCAGGCCCGGGTCATTCTGTGTCCTGGAGAAAGCCACAGTCCTGTCCCCTGGAACTACGACTTCCAGCAGATAAAATATACAGATCCCATGGATGTCCTTTGCGTGCTTGAACTTCCAACAACATTTGACATGATCATCTTGTCTTCAGGAAACATGTTTCTTTGTCTTTGCGACATCACATTTTTCTGGTTTTCCTCCTACCTCACTGACTGTTTTTTCTCCATGTTGTGCTCCTCCTTTTTTCCTCAGCCTGCATGTGTTGGGATGTCCTGGGATCTTCCCTAGGCTCAGGCTCCTGTTACTTCTCCATTTATATTTTCTCCACAGAGAGCAACGATGTAAGTTTATCAGCCAAAACAGGACCATCTTGAGAGTGTAAAAATACTAAACCAGGCAATAAGTCTTAGAGGACCATCAGTGTCATTTTAGGTGACCACATCCTCTCTATGGTGAAGACTCTTAGATCTTTACGGATTCTGGACTCACATACTCAGAAGTCAATTTGATGCTGCTGCTTGGATTCAAGCAGGCACCTCAATTGTAACATAACCAAAACAGAATTCTTCAGTTTATTATTGCAAATGTGTTTCCTCTTAGCCTTTCCTATCCTAGTAAATGGCTCTACCATTCATCTGCCACTCATAAAGGCAGATGTTATCTTTGCTTTCTCTTTTTTCCCTCATATTCAATTTATTAGTAATTCTTGTTGATTCCACTACCACACTGCATGAAGTTACCACACCTCCTAACTACATGTCACAGTAACATCTTAACTGGTCTTTCTTCGATTATTGGCCGTCTCTAAACTATTACCCACACTTTGAATAAAATATACACTCCTAACTTTGGTATATAAGGTGCTCCATAATTTGACTTCTCCCACCTCTCTAACACCAGTTTCTTCCTCCACTCCTCTCATCCATCTGCCTAGCCTCACCTGGCTTCTTTCTGTTCCTTGAACACCCAAGCCAGACTCAGCCCTCAAGGCTTTGTGGTGACCCTTCCCACTACCTGGCATTCCCTGACCCTCAAGGGCCGGCTTCTTGACATTCAGAGCTCTGCTTAAACAATACCTCCCTAGATAGCCTTTCACAGCTGGCGTTGCTCATCTGAATCACAGAACACAACACACAATTTTAGTAACTTGATTTTTGTTGTTCAATTCTTTCAAGGGTTTGTACGTAACCAGTACCATTCTAGATGCAGGGAAATTAACTTATTATATCTTATGTATGCATCAGAGTAGCTGGACTTAATCTTCTCAGGGAACCTCAGCAGAAAAAAAACAAAATATACTATCTCTCATCACCCATTATTCCTCTTTTCAAAGTAGCTGTTGCTAGCTGGTATTTCCCTCATTCGTTTGTTTATTCCCTAACTCTTCTGCAATTATAAACTCCCTCAGAGTACAGATTCTGTCCATTTTCTTTTCTGGTACATAGTGTGAGTTCAATAAATATTTGTTGAATGAAAATACAGTAAATTAGCTGAGTGCAGTGGCTCACACCTGTAATCCCAGCACTTTGGGAGGCCGAAGTAGGTAAATCACAAGGTCAAGAGATCAAGACCATCCTGACCAACATGGTGAAACTCCGTCTCTACTAAAAAGATAAAAATTAGCTGGGGAGTGGTAGCATGTGCCTGTAATCCCAGCTACTCAAGAGACTGAGGCAGGAGAATTGCTTGAACGCGGGAGGTGGAGGTTGCAGTGAGCCGAGATCGTTCCACTGCACTCCAGCCTGGGCGACAAGAGTGAGACTCCATCTCAATAAAAAGAAAATAAAATGAACTAAGATGGAGAACCCAGGAGCCTGAGGACTTCTCTCAACCCCTTTCCAAGGTGGTACCACTTACCCTTCGCTATACCGCTGATCTTCCCCATTCTAACTGTTTTGTTCAACACCATCCTGTATATTTCTTTGATGATCCCTATCACAATACTGTTTCATGTTACATGTGCTTACTATCTCTCTCCTCTCTTCAGAATGTGAGCTGCATATAAAAAGAGATCTTATCTCACTCACTGTCCTCTGTATGCCAATGTCTCACCCAATGACATATAGTCTTATTGTCTCATTAAATGAAAAAGAGGGTGAGTCTTTGAGTAAAAAGACCTTGATCCAAACTGAGCTTAGCATCCACCTTGCCCTAGATCTCTGAGCTTTGTAACTGTGACTATGTGTCATATTTTCCTGCTTGTAAAATTAATACCCATTAAAACTCACATAGCACAAGGAATAAAACATGCTACATGAAATCATTGAGTGCTATTTTAGTTTGGGTTTCTCAGAAGCTGTCTCTGAAACAAGGATTTCAGTGCAACTAGACTAATTTATTTGGCAATTAAGGGTACACTGGTAGGAAGGTGGGGAAAAAGAAGGTAGCCGGTAAGAGATGAACCCTTGAGCCAGCCACTAGTGTGGGCAATGGAGCTTAATCCGATTGAGCAAACCGGGAGACAGTGTCACACACGTGCCTGGGATTGACCTCACTGAAGGGAACAGGAGCTGGGGCATGTAGGCACTATCAATTATTGATTGAGGGCTCTTCCCAGGGGTGCGTTAATTCCCTAGAACTTCAGGTTGTCACAGTGTTGGCAAATCTTGCTTTAAGAGAAAGCCCTTAGACAGAGAAATGCAGGAGCTGCTTCTGGACATTGGGCGGATATGTACTGTGGTAAGGGCAACAGGATAAGGAACAGGGTAGTGGGGGTGGACCCCAGATGCATCTGCTCCGAGGGTCGACCAGGTGTTGGCAGTAGCTCTATAGCTAGCGTAGTAACCTACATTTAGCACATACTCAATGTTGTCCATGAATCCTCTGAAACAGTATACAAACTGTAGATAATTACATGTGTTTTTTAACCTGCCAAACCTTAATCAGATTTTCAAAAGGATTTACGACCCCAGAGACCTAAGAGCCATTGGTATATGACTCTGTCTGACTCCAAGTTTGTCCCTTTTTCATTCATCCATTCCAAAATATAAACAATGGACATACTACAGAGGAAGGGTGGAGGCTGCCCCCACCAACAACCTCACAGCAATCTCAGGAGAAGGCTTAAGTGTCCCCATGCATGAGAGTAGAGATTTGAGCCAAGTGTTCCCAGCTCTCTGGAGAGAAGGGATGCTACCTCAGCACACATCTTCCATACATGTAAGATGAAGGCCATAATCTCTACCTTATAAGAAAGAATTAAATGGCATAATGGACAGAATATATTTAAGCACCTAACACAGGCCCTAGCACTATAGCTTCTAGAGGGTGAGGCAGAGGCCACATTTGTATTCTTTATTTGGATGCCTAGAATGGTTGGACACATCAATACATGTTGGGCTGAAATTGAAGTAGGGTGGAAATGAGTGACAGGGTGAGTGGGCATCTGGCCCACAGTGATTGTTGGCCTCCTGGCTATTTCCACAGTGGCCATTTAAAGCCAGTGACACAGGGGGAGTGCATCTATTGCATTTAGCAGCCCAATGTTGTTGGGACTGCACTCCGTGAGTGCTACGTGACTCTGTAATAATGGAGACAGCTGGAAGATCAGAAATAAGAAGATGCTTCAGATGAATTGCCAAATATTTTTTGATGAAGGGGGTGGGTCCCAAAAGAGATTGGTCTCCTGATATTGCCCAGCCAATGCACTCAGATGAATAGATTCAATCCTAGGTACGTTATTTGTTTAAAAGCGGCTTGCCTGGTATATTCTAACACTGTCACATATTGGCAAAGGGCCAACTAGAGAAGGTAAATGAAATCATAGCCTCATAGATCTCTAAGCTAGAAGTATTTTCAAACAATTGCTTAGAAATATTGTCACAGCCTGCAAAAGAATCTGGGCTTCAGTTACCAAAAGGCTTGGGTGCAAATTCTGGCCTTCTACTTGTTAGATGTGAAGCATTAGACCACACTGTTCTAAGTTTCAGTGTCTTTTTATTTTGTTAATTTTTTAAGACAGGGTTTTGTTTCATCACTCAGGCTACAGTACAGCGGCACTACCATGGTTCACTGCAGCCTAGACTTCCCAGCCTCAAGCATTCCTCCCACCTTAGCCTCCCCAGTAGCTGGGACTACAGATGCACATCACAATGCCTGGCTATTTTTTCGTATTTTTGCTAGAGATAGGGTCTTGCTATGTTGCCCAGGCTGGGCTCGAATTCCTTGATTCAAGACACCCACATATCTTGGCCTTCTAAATTGCTGGAATTAGAGGCGTGAGCCACTGTATCTGGCTGTCTCAGTGCCTTACCTGGAAACCAAATCCATTTAGAGAGGTTAGCAACGCAAGTGCATGTGTGTACTCCCAGAGCAAACTGGAAGCTGTCACAATTATCTAGTCTAGCCTTTACATTGAGATTTTATAGATGAATCAAGTGAGGAGATCAAGAGTTAAGCTAATTATCTAACTCAAAGCAAAATAAGAACAGGTTTCAGCAAACTATTGCCCACGGGCCAAGCCCCGCCCACCTGCTTACTTTGTACAGGAAGTCTTGTTGGATCAGAGCCACGCCCATTCATTTCTATAGTGTCTATGGCTGCTGTTGTGCTATTACAAGAGCTGAGTAGCTGCGATGGAGACCACATGGGCCAGAAGCCTAAAATATCTACTATCTAACCCTTTATACAAAATATTTGTTTTGGGAAGCTGAGCTGGGTGGATCACATGAGGTCAGGAGTTCAAGACCCATCTCTACTAACAATACAAAAATTAGCCGGGTGTGGTGGCGGGTGCCTGTAATCCCAGCTACTCCGGAGGCTGAGGTAGGAGAATCACTTGAACCCGGGAGGCGGAGGTTGCAGTGAGCTAATGCCACTTCACTTCAGCCTGGGCAAAAGAGCGAGATTCCATCTCAAAAAAAAAAAAAAATTGTCAACCTCCAAAATATGGGATAAGTGAAATTCACATCACGAGCGGTGCTCTTGCACCAATTTTGAATGCTTGCATCTTCCAAAGCTAAGATCTTTTTAAAAGCTATACGGTAAGAAATGCTAGCAGAATCAGTCCTGGGGGCACCCAGAAGTCCATTACTGTTTCTCTCCATGTTCTTCTTTCTCCTTCTTCCATGTTTATCCCTCATCGTGTCCTGCAGTCCTCCCTTGTCCTTTAGATGTATAGACCAACACAATCCCCTGCTAGCACAGCACGGTATGAACAACCCCAGCCTGTCTTCTTGGAGTATCACCTTTGTCAAAAATAACATAAAACCTCACCATTTGTTACTGAAGCAAATGAGGAGTTTCTAAGATGAAGCTTGAGGCCTTTTTTTTTTCTTGCATTTAAGGTTTTGGGGTACATGTGAAGAACATGCAAGATTGTTGCATAGGTACACACATGGCAGTGTGATTTGCTGCCTTCCTCCCCATCACCTATATCTGGCATTTCTCCCCATGAAGAAATTTCCAGACTGCTTCTGGTCACCCTAATATCCTCTCTTGGAAGAACATACTCACTC
>CAUYLG010069961.1:0-35352 GCA_963573385.1 Cacajao melanocephalus
CACCAGGACTTAAGACAAATGGGACTGATGTCATCTTGAGATCTTCATTTATTTTGACCGTGATTTATTTGGAGTGGAGGCATTGTTTTTAAGAAAAACATGTCATGTAGGTTCTCTAAAAATAAAATGCATTTAAACTCATTTGAGAGAATGCCTTTTAGTTTAATACATATTTAAACTAAATTCATCCTGTAGTGTTCGTGGAGAAGCTAGAGCCTGGTTGTAAGCTACTACTAGAAAGAATAAGACTCATCAGTTAACTTCTACAGTGGAAACTACTTCTGGGACTGGAATATAAAAAAAGAATCAAAGGTTTTGATTGTGAGTTGCAATAAAGGGAAAGACCATGCTCATAGCAATGCCAACATCTGAAGTGGAGCCTTACCCATTTCATCATCTGCAACGGAAGTAGTAACTGGAGGAGATTACCAACAGAATAAAAGAGACTAATTCAGTTGGAAGCAACTTTGTCTCAGCTTATTTAACATAAGGAGAGCCAAGTCTCTTGGGATGAATGTTAAACTCCCTGGTAACTAGAACAGGGACTGGCAAGCTAGCCTATCCAGCCACCTGTTTTGTACACTTAAAGGTGGTTGCATTGTTAAATGGTTGAGGGGAAAATACCTTGTGGGATGGAATTTAAATTTGTGTCCCGTTTTATTGGAACATGGCTGTGCTCACTCATTTATGGATTGACCATGGCTTTCACTGCACAAGCAGAGTTGTGTGACAGACTGGGGCCTGCAAGTTTGCCAGCCCCTGATTTAAAAGATGAAGTTACACAGAATGTGGGCTGGCTGGTGGGCCGAGGGGTAAAAGTGTTCTTTATATTGTTATCTGAAAAGACTATGGGTGTCAGAATGAATATGAAAATGCATCTATTATTTGACAGACCTGGAGCAGTTACTATCTGCTGCTAAGGTTTCCACTACGGATGCAAGAAAAACTTGTCCTTGCGCTTTCCGTCTGTCTAATTGTGGCAGCTGAGATTGAATAGAGGAATACAGGGTAAAAACGGGAAGGCAATACTTGAGACAGCTTGGTCATCAGGCTTGGAGTGCAGTGGCAGAAGTGGCTCACTGCATCATCTCCCTGCTGGGCTCAAGCCATCTTCCCACCTCAGCCTCACTAGTTGCTGGGACTACTGGCATACACCCTTATGCCCACCTAATTTTTGTAGAGACCTGGTCTCAACTGAGCTCAAGATCTGCCCACCTCGGTCTCGTAAAGTGCAGGCCCAGCCTGGGAGGAGAAATAGTCCCTACCATCCTTACCTCATTGATTACATTTGTTAAAGGTTAGAAGCAAGCCAGTGACTCTGGTCTGCCTGAACATGTGAATCTAGCAATTGAGCAATCTGGAGTTTGTCCTAGTGTCCAAAATCTGAGCCAGACACATTGTGTGAACATCCCCCACACCCCTGTGATTTGAAATACATATTGGGAACTTCAACTTGGTAGCAATTTTAAGCATTGTTTTATTTTTTCTTTTATCAGCAACTGCATCTGCAACAATTTTAGGCATTCTGATACAGTTTTGTTTTTTTGTAGAGACAGTTTGAAAAAACAGCCATGTTGCTCAGGCTGGTCTCAAACTCCTGACCTCGTGATCCTCCAGCTTCAGCCTTCCAAAGTGTTGGGATTACAGGTGTGAGCCATTGTACCTGGCTCAGCATTCTGTTTTTGACATCTTAATGAGAAAAAAGTATGAGTCTGATCAACAGGGCCTTTTGTCCTCTGAAACACTAGCAGAGGGAATTCTCAGGCAGTGGTCAAAGCTGGGAAAACAGGGATAATGGAGGCTGATTGGTGAACTGGCCTTGGAAGTCTGAAACAGCAGACAAGTAGCAATTCAGAGGCTTTGTGGGCTCCATTGCTCCAGCTTGTTTTGCAAATTTTCAGTTCTGCAGAAGAGCCCCTATTTTCCCAGTTGTCCTTCCAGTGCTCTTAGCTGTTTTCCCAACATCCAGATCCAACCAAGGTTGGGCTAGCATTTTGTCATGTCTATTTAAGCCAGAAGTGATGAACTCCAGCTGTTTACCTCATGATAAACCTTTGAAGATTCCAAATAGAACTTCTCAGACTTTGAAGACTGTCTCATATCTTTTTCTGGTTATTCCTAGAGTCAAGATGTTTGGGGCAAGAATAAGGATGTGCACATGAGAAAGCTCATAACATTTTATCTTTGATGCTAAAGTGTAATATAAGCATGTTTTAGTAGACTGCGGGCCCTAGGGTTTGTTAACGTGGAGGACAATTGAGTGGAGCAATAGGACTTTTCTTGGAAGGTCCTTGTAATGTGACATTTTAAAACAAATGAAGGTGTGGAAGTAGGCCATGTGGGTATCAGGACAGACCGTTCCAGGCCAAGACAGCAGTTAGTCTTGGACTGTGATCTGTTCTGGGAACAAAGTGGCCCCTTTGCTAACCCAAGAAGTTGTAAAGGTTGTAGAGCAGTGTGAGTACACAAGGAAGACCAGACCTCAAGAAAACCATTGGAGCTCTGAGCAGAAGAGATATATGATATTACTTAAAATTTCCAAGGCTCACTTTGGCTTTCAGGTAGCAGGGTAAAAGCATAGAGTAATTGTGTGTAATATAGTGTTAAGGCAAAGATGATAGTGGCTTAGTCTAGGGTAGTAGACTGAGGGGTTAGGAAATGAAGACAGACAAGATAAACTGATAGGTTGAGTGAGAATGCATTTAATGTCAAATATTTTGGTCTGAGCATCTGAAAGAAAGGAGTTGGCACTGAGATGGGAAGTCAAGAATCTAGTCTTGGATGTGTTAAATTTGAGATGCTGATTCTTCAGAGAAGTCTAAGCTGGAGAACTCTATATAGACAGTGGGAAGATCTCAATAGATGACATGAGAAGCCATGATACTGGATAAGGTCATTTGGAGAGAGGATAGACTGCACTCCCACAGGAGATTGGTTGACAAGGAGAAGCCAACAAAGGTAATTAAGAGGAGCTCCCCCTGCCACCACTGCACTTGTAGGATTGTTTGATGCTAACCTGGGCACCATAGGGAGAACCCATCTCTAAAATGTAGCCAGGCACCGGGCTCATGCCTGTAATCCCAGCACTTTGGGAGACAGGGAGGATCACTTGAGCTTAGGAGTTTGAGACCAGCGTGGGCAATGTAGCAAGACCTAAAAAAATTTGTTAGGCATCTGTAGTCCCAGCTACTTGGGAGACTGAACTGAGAGGATGGCTTGAGCCCAAGAGGTTGAGGATGTAGTGAGCTGTGATCACACCACTGCACTCCAGCCTGGGTGACAGCAAAACACTAGCTCAAGAATAAAAGTTCAAAAATTTTTAAAAGGAACTGCCCCTGAGGTAACCAAGAGAGGGCCTTCCAGAGGTCACCTGGAAAATGTTTTAGGAAGGAGGAAGTAGTCAACAGGGTTACTTGTTGCAAAATGCTTAAGTAATGTGAGGCCTGATGGTAAACTTGACTGTTGTTGGATTTCACTAGTGGGGAAGAAAGCCTAATTAAAATGCACTCAGACTGACAGTCACAGGCATGAAACATACAGGTACATGGTTTTTTATTATGTGTGCATCTGCTTCAGCAATAGGTGTGAATTACTCATTTGGATCATTAGGAGTTTCAAAATCTAGTTAAGTCACTTAGATTTGTGTTGATGTAAATTCTATCATTCTGAACTACAGGGATTGTCAGTAACTTACTGCAAACCAAACTGGTGATGATTATGGTAAAATTGCAAGACTAAATCTCACCAACTTGAAAAAACACTGATAACAAAGCATCCTTAAAGATATATGTGTGTGCACACAGGTAGAGTGGAGTGACTTTGGCTGGCTGCTTGAATACTCGGTAAAATGGAACTAAAACCAGGAGGATTTGAATTAATGGGATTAGTGATTTACAACTAGTGGGTTGCTAGTACACTTTGTGGCAATTGGCATGTTTCCAGAGACTATCCATAAGAACTGTGGGTACAATTTGAGGTTTCTAGAAACATTTAATATTTCATTCCAAAGGAAAAAGCCTTGCTTAAAGTGTTTTTTTTTTTAATATTTTTGAGACCGAGTTTTGCTCTTGTTGCCCAGGCTGGAGTGCAATGGCACGATCTCAGCTCACTGCAACCTCCACCTCCTGGGTTCAAGCAATTCTCCTGCCTCAGCCTCCTGAGTAGCTGGGATTACAGGCACTTGCCACCATACCCGGCTAATTTTTTTTGTATTTTTAGTAGAGACACTTTCACCATGTTGGTCAGGCTGGTCTTGAACTCCTGACCTCATGATCCACCCACCTCAGCCTCCCAAAGTGCTGGGATTACAGGTGTGAGCCACCACATCTGGCCAACAACTAGATTTCTAGTAACTAAATGTTAGAAAGGACTGGGCTGGGTGTGGTGGCTCATGCCTGTAATCCCAGCACTTTGGGAGGATGAGGCAGTCAGACCACTTGAGCTCAGGAGTTTGAGACCAGCCTGGGCAACATGGTGAAACCCCATGTCTATAAAAAATAGAAAAAAAAAATCTACTTGTATACTTGCTGATTTTCTCCATGTGTAAAGAAAGCAGATAAGCCCTAGTTTATTATCAAATGTGACTTGCCCATGACCTCATCTAGAGCACAGGGTTATCAAATTGGTAGAAATTTGGCAAATCACAGAGAAAGTTGGTATTTTCTGGACATCTATTCAAAACAGCTATACATGTAATTTTCTTTTCCTTGAGTATATTTGGGAGTTGTCCTTAAGAACTACCAATTTATCATGTAAGTCAAACACCCAAACTAGTAGTCAACCTGGGATGGTGGGGGGAACTGGCAGTTAAAGGAAAATTACTGCACATGAAATCAAAAAGAAAAAATGAATACCTCTTGACTACTCCACTAAGGTGGAAGAATGTGCATCAACAGATGGCAAGTATAAAATTGGAAGCTCAGCAAACTCGGATCGTGGGCATGATGCACTGTAACCTTTTCTTCATTATGTTCCTAGCACTCTATTCTTCTAAGCCTCTCCCACTGTATTAGCTTGAAGGGACTCAAGCCACAGCGGTGGGTTTTGTCAGATGGAACACAGGCTGTGTGTTAGAACCCTTGGTGACTGCCATTATATCAGCATGGTGGTAACACCAACTGCTGGCATCTATTAAAAGTAAAAGTGACTAAGCTTCTGAAATTTGGTTAAGTAATGTGCAACCTGTTCCTCTCTGTTCCATAGACCAGGGAGGAGGAAGAGGAGGACTGGGTGTGAGTGTGAGAGCCACAGAGATTTTCATGTAGGGGAGGAAAGATTGCTTTCCACACCCATCACTATGTTCATGACTGAGGCCCCTATAACAAAAGACAGATCGACAAAAGCAAAGCATACACATTTTAAAAATATGTTTTCTGTGACATGGGAGCCTTCATAAGGAAATGAGAACCCAAAGAAACTGGTGAACTTGTGTATTTTTATGTTTTGGTTTAATGAAGAGCAGACAGTTGTGCAGAAGTATTGGACAAAGGGTGCAATCTAATGGTAAACTGGGGGAACTTAGCAAGGCCTGTTCAGATTCTTCTGTGTCCCTGTGTCTTCAGAGACGAGAATACTTATTTCCCCCGGGGTATATGGAGGGTACCTCTCGAATGAGAGTTATTTATTTATTTGAGACAGGGTCTCACTGTGTTGCCCAGGCTAAAGTGCAGTGGTGTGATCATAATTCAAACTCATATGCTCAAGAGATCCTCCCACCTCAGCCCCCCAAAATGTTAGGATTGCAGGCATGGGCCACTGTGCCAAGCCTACACCACACCTATTGAATCAGAACATCCAGCATTTAACTTTTGAGGGTGTTTGTTTGTTAGTTTTTGTTTTTGAGATGGAGTCTCGATCTGTCACCCAGGCTGCGGAGCAGTGGCGCGATCTCGGCTCCGTGCAACCTCCACCTCCCAGGTTCAAGCAATTCTCCTGCCTGAGCCTCCTGAGTGGCTGAAATTACAGGCACGCACCACCACACCCAGCTAATTTTTTTGTATTTTTAGTAGAGACAGGTTTCATCACGTTGGCCAGGCTGGTCTCAAACGCCTGACCTCGTGATCCACCCGCCTTGACCTCCCAAAGTTCTGGGATTACAGGCGTGAGCCATAGTGCCTGGTCTTGTTTATTTTTTAGATAGAGTCTCACTTTGTCACTCAGGCTAGAGTGCAGTGGTGCAATCTCAGCTCACTACAACCTCTGCCATCTGGGTTCAAGCAATTCTCCTGCCTCAGCCTCCTGAGTAGCTGGGATTACAGGTGCCCACCACCATGCCTGGCTGCTTTTTTGTATTTTTTCTTTTTTTTTTTTTTGAGATGGAGTTTTGCTCTTGTCTCCCAGGCAGGAGTGCAATGGGGCAATCTCAGCTCACTGCAACCTCCACCTCCCAGGTTCAAGCAATTCTCCTGCCTCAGTCTCCCAGGTAGCTGGGATTACAGGCACCTGCCACCATGTGTCCCACTAATTTTTGTATTTTTAGTAGAGACAGGGTTTCGCCATGTTGGCCAGGCTGGTCTCAAACTCTTGACGTCAGGTGATCCACTCGCTTCTGCCTCCCAAAGTGCTGGGATTACAGGTGTGAGCCACTGCGCCCAGCCGCTTTTTTGTATTTTCAGTAGACATGGGGTTTCACCATATTGCCCAGGCCGGTCTTGAACTCCTGGCCTCAAGTGATCTGTCTGCCTCAGTCTCCCAAAGTGCTAGGATTACAGGCATGAGCCACCACTCTCGGCCAGAATATCCAGCATTTTAAAAGCCCCTCTGAGATTTCAGCTCCCTGGTGGGGGTGGAGAAACCACTGTTGTAGCAGGAACCATGGGAAGGAAATGAGCTCATGAGATAAAGGAAAACAGCCCAGGCGGCTGGCTTGTGGTTACTGCCTTCTTGCTAAAGTAACATGTAAAGCACCAGAGTGGAAAGGAATCTGATGCACCTGTCCAGTGCTCAGGGCCCTTGACTTAGATCCGTCTTAACCACAGTGCTGAAAATGCCCTGCAGTGCCCCAGGTGTGGTTTGGCCTCATTTCCACATGGTCTGTTAATGCAATCATATTTTAATGCAGCCTAAACTGACATTTGCTTTTTTTGGGTAGTATCAGACAGGAGACTTGTTTTGAGTTTCTGCCAGCTAAAACTTGTCTTCAGGCCTGCTGCTGAAACCAGGTCTGCCCCATTCACACACCGGTGCAGTTGGATTTTGGACTCACACACAGGAACTTATACTGTGATACCTTTTTCTCATTTTGCATACCAGATGTCTCAGCATCCGATTTGTACTTTAGATTATTTTCCTTCCTAATTCCTTTTTCTTTTTTAAAATTCTATTTTAGCTCATCTAAAACAAATGAAAGATGATAACCATCTGCATCAATTTGGCAGACTTACAAGAAAAAAGGCATTCTTTCAATTTCAGCATGTGGAATTAGTACTATGCAGTGGTGGTGTTTTGAAATCTGGGTTCTAATAAAAGCCCCACCACTTGCTAGCTAGTGGTGAGAACTGCAGCATCTTAACCTCTCTAAACCTCAGTATCTCCATCTAGAAAACATACTCATACTTACTTCATTGACTGATTTGGTAAGTAGAGGCTATCATAGGAGTGTCTTTACCATGAGAAATTCTTACAGTATTGGTCTCTACTGTGAATCAGTGGAAAATACAGGATGCCTGTTCACATTCTCTGACTTTTGTGTAGCCTTGGGAAACTGCATCAAGAATATGTTTTAGGGTAGGACGCGGTGGATCATGCCTGTAATCCCAGCACTTTGGGAGGCTGAGGCGGGCGGATCATCTGGGGTCAGGAGTTCGAGACCAGCCTGACCAACATGGAGAAGCTCCATCTCTACTGAAAAAAAAAAATAGCTGGCCGGGCATAGTGGCTCACGCCTGTAATCCAAGCACTCTGGAGGCCAAGGCAGGCGGATCACCTGAGGTCAGGAGTTCAAGACCAGCCTGACCAACATGGTGAAACCCTGTCATTAAAAAAAAAAAAAAAATAGCTGGGCATGGTGGCATGTGCCTGTAATCCCAGCTACTCCGGAGGCTGAGGCAAGAGAATCACTTGAACCTGGAGGCAGAGGTTGCAGTGAGCCTAGATCGCGCCATTGCCCTCCAGGCTGGGCAACAAGAGTGAAACTCCATCTCAAAAAAAAAAGGAAAAAGGTTTAGATTTTAACCCTATGTCTTTTGACATTTTGGGCTGGATGAAAATAAAAATAAAAAGAATATGTTTTAGGCCAGGCACAATGGCTCACACCTGTAATCTCAACACTTTGGGAGGCCAAGATGGGCGGATCACTTGAGGTCAGGAGTTCCAGACCAACCTGGCCAACATGGTGAAACCCCGTCTTTACTAAAAATACAAAAATTAGCCGGGTGTGGTGGCAGGCGCTTGTAATCCCAATTACTTGGCAGGCTGAGGTGAGAGAATTGCTTAAACTAGCACCCGGGAGGCGGAGGTTGCAGTGAGCCAAGATCATGCCACTGCATTCCAGCCTGGGCTACAGAGTGAGACTCTGTTTCAAACAAACAAACAGAAAGACTCATATAAGGCTGGGTGCAGTGGCTCACGCCTATAATCCCAGCAGTTTGGGAGGCTGAGGTGGGTGGATTGCTTGAGGTCAGGAGTTCGAGAGCAGCCTGGGCAACATGGCAGCGAAACCCTGTCTCTACTAAAAATACAAAAATTAGCTGGGCCTAGTGGTGTGCGCCTGTAATCCCAGCTACTCGGGGGACTGAGACAAGAGACTTGCTTGAATCTGGGAAGCAGAGGTTGTAGTGAGCCAAGATTGTACCACTGAATTCCAGCCTAGGCAACAGAGCAAGACTTCGTCTCAAAAAAAAAAAAATTTATCATCGGAGCTACTCCTAGATTCTTCTTCAGGGTTAACAAGCAGTTTTGCTTTGTTTTGTGGTGGAGTCTCACTCTGTCACCCAGGCTGGAGTGCAGTGGTGCGATCTTGGCTCACTGCACCCTCCGCCTCCTGGGTTCAAGCAATTCTCTGCCTCAGCCTCCTGAGTAGCTGGGATTATAGGTGTCTGCCACCACGCCCCGCTAATTTTTGTATTTTTAGTAAAGACAGGGTTTCACCATCTTGGGCAGGCTGGTCTTGAAGTCCTGACCTTGTGATCCACCCACCTCGGCCTCCCAAAGTGCTGGGATTACAGGCGTGAGCCACTGCGCCTGGCCCTGATGTCACTTTAAAATGGCAACTCACACCTTCCCTGTGTCCTGTGAAACTTTTTTCTCTGTGTGCCTATATTCTCTTTTTTTTCCCCCAAACAGAACATTGCAGGGTGGATCCTAGTCTTAAAAGTTCGGTCCTTTCCTCTTGGCCAGTTTCTGAAAGAAATGCTCACGAGGTGAGTGAGAGGCTGATATGTGCTGCTGCACCTGGCCCTACCCTGGGGCTGCCAGATGACAGCACTGAAGCATTTTCAATAGGTGACCTGTCTGGGAGGAGGAGGGACAAATGTGCCACGGCCATTATGGAGAACGAACACCTATGCAGTTGGAAAATGCTAAAGACACCCAAGGGTGTCGTCCTCTCCCTCCTGAAAGAAGCTAAAAAGATCCAGGCTTACAGTGCTACAGAAATAGAGATTTTGGATAGAAAAAAAAAAGGAAGGATTTCCTAACTATCACCAGGGCTATCAGGTATTGATATGACTTATTTGTGAACACAGTTGTATAGAATTATTGTGTGGCAAAGATGAAGATCATGCTGGAATGTCTTTCATGTATCCCTTGGTGGAGGCAGTGGGCAGCGTGAAGGCACAAGATAGCTGGTGAAGTCTTTAACCTTGTGGCCTGGAGGCCGCATGATAGGGTGGCAGTGTCTTGTTCTTCACTACATGCTTGGGCCCTCATTCTGTTTTCTCACATTCACTCCAACCTAGTGTATTCTTGGATTATCTCCTTCCCCTTGAGATTCTGCTTCTAACTAAAGCCAAATATCAGACCAACTTTACCTGTGTCATTATACCAATCACAGGAAGATTCTTTATCTTTCTTCTTCTTTTTGAGACAGAGCCTTGCTCTGTTGCCCAGGCTGGGAGTGCAGTAGTACAATCAGAGCTCACTGCAGCCTGAAACTCCTGGGATCCAGCGATCCTCCCCGCTTGGCCTCCCAAGTAGCTGGTACTATAGGTACGCCATATTATGCCTTGCTTAATTTCCTAATTTTTAGTAGAGACGAGGTCTGCTATGTTGCCCAAGCCAGTCTCCAACCTGAGGGCTCAAGCGATCCTCCTGCCTTGGCCTCCCAAAGTGCTGGGAATACAGGCATGAGCCACTGTGTCTGGCCTACATTTCTTTTTACCTTTTATTTTTTTGAGATGGAGTCTTGCTCCTGTCCTACAGGCTGGACTGCAGTGGCGCAATCTTGGCTCACTGCAACCTCCACCTCCCAGGTCCAAGTGATTCTCCTCCCGAGTAGCTGGGATTACAGGCACACACCACCATGCTTGGCTAATTTTTGTATTTTTAGTAGAGACAGAGTTTCGCCATGTTGGCCAGGCTGGTCTCGAACTCCTGACCTCAGGTGATCCACCTGCCTTGGCCTCCCAAAGTGCTACGATTACAGGTGTGAGCCACCGTACCTGGCCACCATTTTTTTTAGACAGGGTCTCGCTTTGTTACTCAGGCTGGTGTTCAGTGGTGCAATCTTGGCTCACTGCAGCCTCGACCTCCTGGGCTCACGTGATCCTCCCACCTCAGACCCCTAAGTAACTGGGACTACAGGTGTGCACCACCAGGCCCAGCTAATTTTTTTTTTTTTGTAGTATTTTTTTTTGTAAAGACAGGGTTTTGCCATGTTGCCTAGGCTGGTCTTGAACTCCTGAGCTCAAGCGATCCATTCACTTTGTCCTCCCAAGGTGCTAGGATTACAGGCGTGAGTCGCCCCTCCCGGCTACATTTCCTTTTAGAGAGAAAAGGTGGTTCATTAAACTTCAATACAGCCAGGTTGAAAATGTTTCAGATGTGGGACGTGATAAACTGGTTGCACTAATGGCCCAAACAGTCTCCTTGTATCCCTACCCTTTGCAATGCGGCTCTGCAGCTACTCCCACCAAGGGGGAAATCTACTTCCCCCTCCTTCACCAGCAGCCCTGTGACTTGCTTTGACCGTGAGAATGTGACAGAAGTGTTGATGTGACAGTTCCAGGTCTAGGCTTCAAGGGGCCTTGAGCACTTCTCTCTGTCTAAACACTGCCTCTCCTGGGGACAGAGTCCTGGACCGGCTGCTGGAAATGGGAGAGCGGGTGAAGCAGGGATGAATCATTCCAGCTAAGGCCATCCGAGAACAGCCAGCTGCCCTGACAGCTGACAGCAGAGGCACGAGAAAGCCTGCCCCAGATGACCCAAGACCAGAACTCCCCAGCTAATTAAACTCTGCCTAAATTGCTGATCCCCAAAATCTTAAACTAAATCAATGGTGGTTGTTTTAAGCCACTAAGGTTTGGGGTATGTTGGAAACAGATGCTCGATGCTACAAAGAAAAATTAGCACTCAGACAATAGATTTTTTTACTTCCTGGACTGCAGGAAGGGGACCCTTGCTAGCCATTTTGCCAGAAAGTACAACGAACAAAGGAAAAGCAGACATATTTATCCCTTACGCATTTGGGGTTGTCCTTACTGCTGTGTCTGACCTCTGTTGGCTGGAGCCAGATCTTATAATCTAAACTAAAACCTGACTGGCTAACAACTTAAAACTTTTCTAAACAGGTAAAAGCAATGGAGAGCTGGGACATGCCTGTGAGCACATCCAGCACAGATACCTTGCCTAAAGTACAAGGACCCAGAATGTACTACGTGCCTGTAAGCATGGTATGTTTAACAGCTACATAGGATAGAGCTTGACAAAGAGTTATTAGCACACTTATGATTTATTCTTTAACAAGAAAGGAAACTTTAAAGAGGAACTTTTCTACTCCTCACAGGGTGGGTTTACGTAGCATAATTCTGGTTGTAGGTAACCATTTCAGGAGAAGACAGGAATGGTTCTGATAATTAGAACCACAGTGACTCCCATATTTATGTCACCAACCAAAACTTCTCCCTTGAATTCCAGACCCAAGTATCTAGCCACCAACCCAACATTTCTATAATCAGAACCAAGCTCTTGATGACACCCCAAAATTTACTCCTCCTACAGCCGCAGCCTTTGCTGTCTTGATAAAATGGAGAACTCTCCGTTTCCAGGCGCCTAGGCCTAATCCTTGCACCCTTCTTTAACATTTCTTTCTTTCAATTCCATGTCCAGTTTCTTAGCAAATCCTGTGGCCTCTACCTCCAAAATATATCCAGAATCTGCTCACTTTTCACCAACTCTATGGCTACGACTCTGACCCAGGCCCCCATCATCTCTTGGCTGATTGTTCCAGCAGCCTCTTATTTTTTTTGTTTCCAAATTAATTGGGCACCTTGTATGTTGCCTGGCAACCCTAACTAGGCATCTTCCACTTCACAGCCTCTGCATCTGCCCAAATGCTCTTCCAAGATAGCTGCATAGCCCACTCTCTGACCACCTTTAAGTTTCTGTTCAGATGTTATCTTGTCAATATCAAAAGGTCTTCCTGGCCAGGGACGGTGGCTCACGCCTGTAATCCCAGCACTCTAGGAGGCCCAAGGTGGGTGGGGTAAGGAGTTTGAGACCAGCCTGGCAAACATGGTGAAACCACATCTCTACTAAAATATAAAAATTAGCCAGGCATGGTGGCATGTGCCTGTAGTCCCAGCTACTTGGGAGGCTGAGACACAGAGAATCACTGGAACCTGGGAGGCAGAGGCTGCAGTGAGCCAAGATTACACCACTGCACTCTGGCCTGGGAGAGAGAGTGAGACTCTGTCTCAAAAAAAAAAAAATAATAATAAAAAGGCCTTTCTGGACCACCACATTTCACATCTATTCATTCATTTAATTTTTTGAGACAGAGTCTTGCCCTGTCGCCCAGGCTGGAGTACAGTGGCATGATCTCGGCTCACTACAACCTCTACCTACTTGGTTCAAGTGATTCTTGTGCCTCAGCCTCCAGAGTAGCTGAGACTACAGGTGTACATCACCACACTCAGCCAATTTTTGTATTTTTAGTAGAGATAAGGTTTCACCATGTTGGCCAGGCTGGTCTCAAACTCCTAACCTCAGGTGATCCTCCCGCCTCAGCCTCCCAAAGTGCTGGGATTACAGGCATGAGCCACCACACCCGGACCACCACATTTAAACCTGCCTTCCCGCCATGGTATGCCCAACCCTCTTGTTTAGTTTTTCTCCATGGCACTTATTACCATGTAACATACTATGTATTTTACTTACTTGTCATCTGTCTCAACCCCAATCCCATGCAAGCTTCACAAAGGCTTGGTTTTGCTCTATTTTGGTTTGCTTGCTGCTGAATCCTCAGTGGTTGATTTTCTATGTCAACTTGACTGCACCAGGGGGTGCCCAGATTAAATATTGTTTCTGGGTGTGTCTGTGAGGGTATTTCCAGATGAGATGAGCATTTCTGGCAGTGGACTCAGTGAAGTAGATGGCAAGTGTGAGTGGACATCATCTAATCCATTGAGGGCCTGAGTAGAACAAAAAAACAGGAAGGAAACATTCACTCCTATTGCCGCCCGCCTATCTGCTTGAGCTGGGACATTGATCTTCTCCTGCCCTTGGAATGGGACTTATACCACTGGCTCCCCCGGTTCCCAGGCCTTTGAGCTTGGACTGAATTACACCACCAGCTTTTCTGGGTCTCTAGCTTGTAGATGTCAGATCATGAGACTTCCTAGCATCCATAGTTATATAAGCCAATTTCTCACCTGAATGCCATATCCCCTTTTTCCATCTTGGTGAAACAGCTCTCTAACAGTTTATTGAGAAGCTACTTTTTTTTTTTAGCTGGGTGTGATGGCACACACCTGTAGTCCCAGCTACTCGGGAGGCTGAGGCAGGAGAATCACTTGAACCCAGGAGGCGGAGGTTGCAGTGAGCCGTGATCATGCCACTGCACTCCAGCCTGGGCAACAGAGTAAGACTCCATACCCCCACCTGCCAAAACGAAATACATTTATATTAATTTATTTCATTTAACATGGGTCAGAATCTCAGAAGAGCTTCCTTAGCTGCCTCCATAGAATAGTGAGTCTGGACCTGGGCAGACTGGGAGACTTGAGTCTTAAGTTACCAGACCTGGGAGGATAACCTGCTCCCTACATTAAAAGGACTGTGTTCTTACTGTCTGTCTTTTTTTTTTTTAGATGGAGTCTCATTCTGTTGCCCAGGCTGTAGTGCCGTGGCATAATCTAAGCGCACTGCAACCTCTGCCTCTTTGGTTCAAGCAATTCTCCCATCTCAGCCTTCTGAGTACCTGGGATTACAGGTGCCCACAACCATATCTGGCTAATTTTTGCATTTTTAGTAGAGATGGGCTTTCACCATGTTGGCCAGGCTGGTCTTGAACTCCTGACCTCAAGTGATCTGCCCACCTCAGCCTCCCAAAGTGCTGGGATTACAGGCGTGAGCCACTATGCCCAGCCTACCTTTTTGTCTTGAGAATATGTCTGCATTCCTATTTCTTGGTGCATTCTGCACTGTCGCCATAGGCACCGGTGCATCCTGCCCTGCTCATGCACCGCGTGTATTGTAAAAGTGAGGCTGCAAGGCACAGAAGGAGGGTGTGTGTTATTATATAACATGATGCACTGTTGGGCACAAAGCCCAAACCCTGCCACCCAACCCAGACGGGAGTTATTACACAGTAACATTTCCCTGCAGTGTCTTGTAACATTAGACTTTCCTTTTCTTTCTTAGAATTCTTTAAAACACACTTCCCTTGTATATAAGTAACTTCTTAAAATATTGGAAAGTAGCTATCCTGCCAGGTTATAGCAGGAGGTTAGCATAAGAAGAAAGCTTCAATTTCCCCCCCATTATTTTGTTCTACATTTATTTAATAGCAACCTAGACTTTAATCTGAATATAGTACAAGGTTCAGGGGACACTGCAGGAGTCTGAAATCAATAGTGATGTCATTAAATTGCCACTTTAAATCTGCTCACCCTGGCTGCTGACGCCCCTTCCTCTCCCTGGGCAAACGACAGATTCTTAACAATCAACTTTTACTTAGCATGCGTGCTCTCTCTCTCTGTCTTTCTAATCTAACCTCAACTGTAAGAGAAAACTCTTGCTTTGCATTTTTCTGACTCTCCAAAGTATCTGTGGTAAAGGATTGGTTTTCTTTTCTTTTCTTCTTTTGAGACAGAGTCTTGTTCTGTCAACCAGGCTAGAGTGCAATGGGGCGATCTCAGCCCACTGCAACCTCAGCCTCCTAAGTTCAAGCAATTCTCCTATCTCAACTTCCTGAGCAGCTGGGATTACAGGCGCCCACCACCACAACCCGCTAATTTTTGTATTTTTAGTAGAGGTGGGGTTTCACCATGTTGGCCAGGCTGGTCTCAAACTCCCGACCTCAGGTGATCCACCTGCCTCGGCCTCCCAAAGTGCTGGGATTACAGGCATGAGCCACTGTGCTCAGCCAGAATTTTTTTTTAGTAGAGATGGTGTTTCACCTGACCTCAGGTGATCAGCCTGCCTTGGCCTCCCAAAGTGTTGGGATTACAGGCATGAGCCACCATACCTGCCTTGCAAAAC
This sequence comes from Cacajao melanocephalus, assembly GCA_963573385.1. NCBI lineage: Eukaryota > Metazoa > Chordata > Mammalia > Primates > Pitheciidae > Cacajao > Cacajao melanocephalus. Next base: position 15,640 of record CAUYLG010069961.1, read on the forward strand.
CTCCACAATATGCCCCAAACCTACTTTTTAAAAATCATCAGAAAACTCAGTTTTCTTTCTCTCTCTCTCATTTTTTTGAGACATAGTCTCTCTCTTTGACCCAGGCTGGAGTGCAGTTGTGTGATCTCGGCTCACTGCAATCTCCACCTCCTGGGTTCAAGCGATTCTCCTGCCTCAACCTCCCGAGCAGCTGGTATCACAGGCACATACCACCATACCTGGTTAACTGCTTTGCATTCTTAATGTAGATGGGGATTCCTCCATGTTGACCAGGCTGGTCTGGAACTCCTGACCTCAGGTTACCAGCCCACTTCGGCCTCCAAAAGTGCTGGAATTACAGGCGTGAGCCACTGCACCTGGCCAGAAGACCCAGTTTTCAAAAACAAATAAATAAATAATAAAAGCAACATTATTGTGGTATAATTTGTATACAATAAACTGCATCCATTTACATTGTATACTTTGATGAGTTTCGATGGCTCTGTATGCCCATGAAATCACCACAATCAAGCTACAGAGCCTTTCCATCATTCCCAAAAAGTTCCTACTGCCCCTAGTTCTAAGCAGCTACTTAGAACCACTTAGAAACCTTTTGTCAGCCAGAGGTGATGGCTCATGCCTGTAATCCCAGCACTTTAGGAGGCTCAGGAGGGTGGATCATCTGAGGTCAGGAGTTCAAGACCAGCCTGACCAACATGGTGAAACCCTGTCTCTACTAAAAATACAAATTAGCCAGGCATGGCAGTGGGCACCTATAATCCTAGCTACTCCGGAGGCTGATGCAGGAGAATCGCTTGAGCCTGGGAGGCAGATGTTGCAGTGAGCCGAGATCGTGCCATTGCACTCCAGCCTGGGCAAGAAGAGCAAAACTCCATCTCAAAAAAAAAAAGAATGCTTTTGTCACTACAGATTAGTTTTTCATTTTCTTTTCATTCATTTTAATGATTTTGAGATTCATGTTGGATATTTCAGTAATTTTTCTCTGTGTTGCAGTGTAATATTCTAGTTGAATCCTGTTGATGTTTCTTAGTTTTTGTGAATAAAGCTGCTATGAACACTTACACATAAGCCTTTGAATGGAAATATATTTCATTTCTCTTGGGTAAATACCTAGGCGTAGAATGGCTGGGCTGAATCACAGATGTATGTTTAACTCCAAACCTACTTTTCCAACTCTGTTTCCCACTGTTCTTCTTACCCACCTTTGAGCCAAACTGAACTATTTACTTTTTCTCAGCTATGTCCTAATATCTCCTGCCTCCTGCCCTTCATGGTATTCCTTTGGCTTAGAACATCCCTTTTCAGATCATTTCAGCTACATTAGCTTGGTTCAAGTACCATCGCCACAAAGGCCTCTTTCTTCCCCTCAGTTAAACATGACCAAGTTAAGCTACACCATTCTTTTGGAGATAATCTCTTTTAATTTTGGTTGAGTTCTTGTCTCTTCTTCTAGGTCCTAAGTATCTTTGATCATGGGATCTGTATCCAGTTCAGTTTGGTGGCTCCCACATGGCCTACCTTGTTCGGTTCTTTGCATAAGGCACTCAGTACATTTTTTTTTTGAGACAGAGTCTTGCTCTGTCGCCCAGGATGGAGTATAGTGGCACGATCTCGGCTCACTGCAACCTTTGCCTCCCGGGTTCAAGTGATTTTTCTGCTTCAGCCTCCCGAGTAGCTGAGATTACAGGTGTGCACCACCACACCTGACTAATTTTTGTATTTTTAGTAGAGATGGAGTTTCGCCATGTTGGCCAGGCTGGTCTTGATCTTCTGACCTCAGGTGATCCACCTACCTCAGCTCCCAAAGTGCCCCGCCGCCGATATAGTCTAGATTAATAAGAGATTTAAAAGATCAACCAACCGCAATGTATAGACCTTATCTGTGTTACCGGAAAGGGGTCCCAATCCAGACCCCAAGAGAGGGTTCGTGGATCTCGCAGAAGAAAGAATTCAGGGCAGTCTGTAAAGTAAAGTGAAAGCAAGTTTATTAGGAAAGGAATAAGGAATGGCTACTCCATAGAGCAATCCCAAGGGCTGCTGGCTTTATGGTTATTTGTTGATTATTTGCTAAACAAGGGGTGGATTATTCATGCCTCCCCTTTGTAGACCATACAGGGTAACTTCCTGATGTTACATGGCATCCGTAAACTGTCATGGGAGTGTGTCAGTGAGGATGACCGGAGGTCACTCTCGTGGCCATCTTGGTCTTAGTGGGTTTTGGCCGGCTTCTTTACTGCAAACTGTTTTATCAGCAAGGTCTTTATGATCTGCATCTTGTGTTGACCTCCTATCTCATCCTGCGACTGAGAATGCCTTAACCTCCCGGGAATGCAGCCCTGCAGGTTTTAGTCTCATTTTACCCAGTCTCTATTCAAGATGGAGTTGCTCTGGTTCAAACACCTCTAACATTTGGATCCTGATTGAAACAAACTATAAAAAAAGAAATGTAAGACATTGATGATATTACAGTTATCTTTTCTAATCTTTTTTCCCTTTGGTTTCTTTTTTTTTTTTTTTTTTTTTTACTTTTATTTTAGGTTCAGGGGTACGTGTGCAGGTTTGTTATGTAAGTAAACTTGTGTCACAGGGCTTTGTTGTATAGATTACTTTGTCACCCAGGTACTAGGCCTAGTGCTCAATAGTTATTTTTTCTGCTCTAAAGTCTTAATTTTTTCGAAAACATTATCTCTTGAGATTTGTTTGAAAGCAAGAGAGAAAGTGAGTAGTGAGATAGAGGAAACCAAACAGGCCCTGGTTGGTAACACTGTAGGGGAGGACGGGTGCACGGGTTCATTACACTCTTGAAATTTTCCATAATTAGAAAAGTTAAAATTAAAAAACTAAAACAGACTGCCCCTCAGCCAAGTCTTCCAGACTCCAAAGGGCCTTTTTAAAAAATGTTAGCCCTCGCAGTGGGTTAATATAGTAACAAATGATTAATCATGAACATTTTGGTCTGTGATGGTTTCCAACAGCGCCAGTGAAATGCCTGCCTCCCACAGTCCCACCTTTCACCCTTCAGCTCACCTCTCCAGCTTCTCTCTCCCTGAGCCCTACAGCCCCAACATCCCCTCCACTTCCCGGCACCCATCCCCTTGCTGCTGCTGCCATTTTGCTTCCTGGAATGCCCCCTCTGCCATCTTCCACCCAGCAGAACCTGCTTATGTTTACCAATCCAGATAAATGCTGCTTCCTCTGTGAGTGTCCTCCTCCTCCCCCTTCTCTCCATCTTCTTCTATCTCCTCCTCCCCCTCCATCAGAATTCATCACTCCCCACAAACAGCTCTGATTCTACTGCTCTTTCTATATACTTAGCACCTTGTGTTACATGTTACATTTTCTTTCTTTCTTTCTTTTTTTTTTTTGAGACGAAGTCTCACTCTGTTGCCCAGGCTAGAGGGCAGTGTCGTGATCTCAACCTCTGCCTCCCGGGTTCAATCTCCTGCCTCAGCTTCCCAAGTAGCTGGGACTACAGACACATGCCACCATGCCTAGCTAGTTTTTTGTATTTTTAATAGAGACAGGGTTTCACCATGTTGGCTAGGCTGAACTCCTGACCTCAAGCGATCCTCCTGCCTTGGCCTCCCAGAGTGCTGGGATTACAGGCGTGAGTCACCACGCCCAGCCTTTATGTTATATTTTCATATAATAGTCTGAGGTTTTCATAAAATATTCCAACTTAAGATGGACATTTTTGGCAGATTAACTATTTGGGCTAATCTCTTTTATCTACTCTAACCTCAGTCAAGGCTGAACAACCTTCATTTAAAGGCACTTTGGCCTTTGGCTGGAGTTCAGCAGGCCACATTCAGGCTGGATGGGCTGCAGGGCTGCAAACTTCAAACAGCTACAGGTGCCGACAGGCTGAGCAGCCAGGGGGAGACTGGCGCAAACGAGTGCACATGCCTTGGTCCAAAGTGGTGCCCACCTCCTGGTGCCCGGCACGTGGACCCTAGATTAGGGCTCCTTTAAATGTTCATTCTCAGACCTCACTTTGGATTCATTATTTTATATTCATTTTCTTAAACAGAGCCTCTCCAATGGTATCAGCTTAGGCCATAGAAAACCTCGGCTCCCTGGCTGTGCTTGTAATCTCAGCACTTTGGGAGGCCAAGGGGGGTGGATCACTTGACCCCAGGAGTTTCAGACCAGCCTGGGCAACATGGTGAAATCCCATCTCTACCAAAAATACAACAAACAAAAAAAAAACTGGACATGGTGGCCATTGCCTGTAGTCCCAACTACTACGGAGGCTGGGGTGAGAGAATCTCTTGAACCTGGGAGGCGGAGGTTGCAGTGAGCCGAGATCACACCACTGGACCCCAGCATGGATGATAAAGCAAGACCCTGTCTCAAAAACAAAAAAAACATACAAAAAAAAAAAAAAACTAACAAGAATGTTGACATCAAGCAAAACGATTCATCTGAAAATAAGAAACTCTGGGTATGGCCGGGTGGGGTGGCTCATGCCTATAATCCCAGCACTTTGGGAGGCCAAGGTGGCAGATCACTTGAGATCAGGAGTTCAAAACCAGCCTGGCCAACGTGGTGAAACCCTCGTCTCAACTAGAAATATTTTAAAAAATTAAAAAATTAGCGGGGCATGGTAGCGCCCGCCTGTAATCCCAGCTACTCCCAGCTACTGGGGAGACTCAGGCAGGAGAATCGCTTGAACCCAGGAGGTGGAGGTTGTAGTGAGCCAAGATCATGCCACTGCACTCCAGCCTGGGAGAGACAGTGAGACACTGTCTCATAAATAAAAAAGAAATGCTGGGGAAAGCCCTAAAATCCGCAAATCCACACTTCTGTAGGAGATTGTTGTTGTTGTTGTTTTTGAGACAGGTCTCTGTTGCCCAGGCTGGAGTGCAGTGGCACAATCTCGGCTCACTGCAACCTCTGCCTCCCAGGTTCAAGGGATCATCCCGCCTCAGCCTCCCAAAGTGCTGGGTAGCTGGTACTACAGGCGCCCACCACCATGCCCGGCTAGTTTTTTACGTGTGTTTTCAGTAGAGACAGGTTTTGGGTATGTTGGCCAAGCTGGTCTTGAAATTCGTCTGATCTCAAGTCATCATGTTGCGCAGGCAGGTCTAACTCTTGAGCTCAAGCGATGCGCCCGCCTCAGCCTCCCAAAGTGCTGGGATTACAGGCGTGAGCCACCGCGCCCCGCCTGCAGGCAAAGTTTTTCAGCCTCCCCCAACGTTCTCAACAGGGTAAATAAAAGGCCCCTGGGGATCATCCCATTGCTGCTAGCAGCTAGGAGCCACTCATTTCAAGACATTTGGCTGGAAAGATAACCGTTATTACGGTGATACTTCAAAGGTGTTTATCTGTGTGCTTTTTGGTGTACTGTTAAATCTCCTGGTAAACATGCAATGAGCACACACAGACTTTTGGGGGGGCGGGGACTTGTGGCTTGGCCCCCTCTGCGGATCACCCTAGAGAAAATTCAACATCACCGTTTAGAGCCGCGCCCGCAGAGCTCTAAGAGATTTCTCACATGTGAGGACCCAGCAGCGCTGGGCACTGCTGCGGCCCGAGACTCCCGGCCTTTGTCTCCTGCAGGCGCGGCCACCCTTCCCGCCCAGGACTCGCCCATGCGCCCCTTGTGCGGGGCTGCGGAGAGCACAGGGCGCCGAGGTTTGGCAACTGGAACCCAAAGACAGCGAGCGCTCCCCAGGCGCTGAGGTCGCTCCACGGGGCCTGTCCTCGCCCGAGGACCGCAGCTCGCTCCGTGCCCATACGGCTCAGCAGACGTCTCCTTTCTAGCTTCTCCTCCACCGCCATACGGAGCAGAATGTACCCAAACATGCCCAAATTAAAAAAAAAAAAAAAAGAGTAACTCATCGGCATTTCCCATTTCCTCCTCCTCCTCAACCCTGGCTTCCGGGGACCGTGACAGGAGGCGGCACTTCCTGACGACAGTGTGGGCCACTGCAGTCGCAGCTATTTTATAGACCAAACGGCTGCTCGCTTTGGCCTGGGAACATAAAAATGACCCCCAACCCTCCCCCCGCAAAAAAAGACGCTTTGTGGTTTGCTGCCCAGCTGAGAGGCCCTGCCTCTGGCCTCTGCCCGCGCGCTCACAGCCGGGAGGTGCCGCCGGGAGGGGGCGCCCGCGGCTTGAGACGCGCTAAAGCGCCAACTTGTCTCTACTGGGAGCGGTTCAGGGAAGGTGAAAGGACAGTAGGAAGCAACCATAAAGAGCATCTTTGGGGAACAGTCACGTTTTTTTCAGAGCTAGGAGAATGAGGCAGACATTTATACAGGTGTAGTCTAGCACGAGCCCCACACGTTGCTTAGCGACAGAAGCCAAAGTGTTAATAAAAATCGTTAGGGTGAACACTTCAAATAAAAGGCAGGTGCTACAAAGTCAATGGATCCCCCCGCATCTCATTATTGAAATGCTTGCTAGCAAAGTGGAAGGAGAGGCAGTCTTGCTTCTAAATTGGCCTTTGCAGAAAGATAACGAACATTCCGTTGGGGATGGAAGTGAGGCTGTTGGTACATCAAGTCTGATGCTGTTATTATTGTGTAGGCATTCTAACATGGCCAAAGTGATTAGCATGTGTTTATGAACTTATTCTTTCAGCAGTTAAGTACGTAATGTGCAAAACACATGTGCATCGTCACAGAATTGTCTTTATTTAAAGTTCTTCATATATGCATCTGTAGCCACCCTTTTGTATCTTCTTGTCATTACTTTGCCCTATGACTGCCCTCTCTTACCCAAAAGACAGACAAAAGGCAGGGAAGAGGATGAAATCGTGGGTGCTAGGTGGGGAGGGTGAACAACTGATAGGTCCTACCTGAAATCTTGCCCCAGGGGCTTCTGAAACCAGCAAACATGAAAACAGGAGTTGAGTCAAGCATTGATATTATAGCTCTCAAGCGAACTTTAACCAATTTTGCAGCCACTTCTCTAAGGCTTTCCAAAATTGGACTGGGTGATGAAATTGTAATGATTCTATTAAAATGTGTACAATGAATCAATAACCATAACCCATTAGTTGCACCCTGCTAAGGTATAGTGAAAATAAATGCAGTAAAGAATGAAAAATATCCGGATCAGGGGCAGTGGCTCACTCCTATCCCAGCACTTTGAGAGGCCAAGCTGGGAGGATCGCTTGAGCCCAGAAGTTCAGACCAGCCTGTGCAACAAAGTGAGATCCCCACCTCTATAAAAAAAATTCATACAATAAATAAATTAAAAATAAAAATATCTGCAACTGGCTAAGAAAAGTATGTAGGTACAGCTTTTCTTTTCTGAAACCATACTCCCAGCTGCTGCATCTACCGGTACGTACAGAAAAGGGACTTCAATAATTTAACTCATATATGGCTAACCTATTTAAAATAAAGGGCTTCGTAATGTTTGGGTGGTGTAGTTCATCAGAAGGTCACCAGAGGGCGCCCAAGTTTGCTTCCCACAGAACCCCAGGGCAATTTGCAGTTCAAAAGACTGTGTGGCACTCAGCCCAGCATGGTTTCAACACCTGGAGGTCCCGTTGTTGGAAAACATTGTGGAAACACAGGACTGCTAACTTCCGTCCCACGGGTATGAACTGGAAGATGGTTAGGCTAATGCTTACTTTCAGATTCGAAGTCTTGACCTTGTTTTCAGTTGTGTTTGGGGCTGCTTAGTAGGAAGGTCCCTCTCCCCGCTCTCAGCTTGTCTCCCTCCCTCAGCATTTTTATAATGATCGTGCACAATGACAATCCCTGGAATAGTGTAATTACAGCCCAGTGCATACAGCGGTATGGATGAGGGGGACGTGTACATACACAGAGAACAATTAGTGAACTCAGCCCTACCTAATCAACAGAACTTTGTCATATGTTCTAAAGGTTAAAAAATTCTCAATACTGGGACTCCCTTTTTTCTTTCTTTTTTTTTTTTTTTTTGAGACAGAGTCTCACTCTGTTGCCCAGGCTGGAGTGCAGTGGTATGATCTCAGCTCACTGCAACCTCCGCCTCCCAGGTTCAAGCAATTCTCCTGCTCCAGCTTCCCAAGTAGCTGGGATTACAGGCATGCACCACCATTCCCGGCGAATTTTGAATTTTTAATAGAGACGGGGTTTCTCCCAGTTGGTCAGGCTGGTCTCAAACCCCTGACCTCAGCTGATTCGCCCGCCTCGGCCTCCCAAAGTGCTGGGATTACAGGCATGAGCCACTGCGCCCATCTATTTTAAAATCTACATCTCAATCTCTTTCACCTTGTTTACTGTGAGTCACTGAATCAATAATCTACTGCTGTGTTACAAATAACCCCCAAATACAGTATTTTAAAACAATAATAAATATATATTACCTCAAAGTTTCTGTAGGTCAAGAATTCAAAGCCTCTTGGCTAGATGGTACAAGCCTGGGTCTCTTTCCTAAGGCTGCTGTGCAATGCTAGCTGGGTCTGCAGTCTGCAGCCATCTGAACACCTGACTGGGCTGGAGTATCCACTTCCAGGATGTTCACTCACATGGCTGCTGGAAGGAGGCCTCAATTCCTTACCCCTTGGATCTCATCATGGGACTCTCAGTCTCCCCCATAATATGGTAGCTGCTTCCTCCAGAGTGAGCGCTCCAATAGAAATAAGGTAGAAGCCACAATATGGTTTATGATCTAGTTCTGGAAGTTGCTCACCATCATTTCCTCAATGTCCTAATGGTTGCATGGTCAGCCCTCCTCAATGTGGGAGGGGACTGACTACCCAAAGGCATGAATACCACGTGCTGGGGATCATAGGAGACCCTCTTGAAAGCTGGCTATCACTCACCTTGTTTTCCAAATGCATATTTAAGCCTCCTTTCACATGTACAGTTTACCTTATTTATTTATGTTTTGAGAGGGAGTCTCACTTTGTCGCCAGGCTGGAGTGCAGTGGCACAATCTCGGCTCACTGCAACCTCCACCTCCCAGGTGCAAGTGATTCTCCTGCCTCAACCTCCTGAGTAGTTGGGATTACAGGTGTCTGCCACCATGTCCAGCTAATTTTTACATTCTTAATAGAGACGGTATTTCACCATGTTGGCCAGGCTGGTCTTGAACTCCTGACCTCAAGTGATCTGCCTGCCTCAGCCTCCCAAAGTGCTGGGATTACAGGCGTGAGCCACCTTGCCTGGCCCAATTTACCTTTTTTAATGTAATCATTCCTGTTTTAAGAATGCATATACGAACCACTTTTTAAATGCATACCAGAAGTCTATTTTCCTATGAGTACAAATTGCTCCCTCTTCTGTAGATCAGAAGTAATTTCTGAAGAGGTGTATGTTGGGGATGGGGAGAATGTCCTATCTTTAATAATATATGTGTGTTCTTAAACATATCTCTCTCACACAACTGTAAAATGTATGTGTTAAGGAGAAGTTTGCCACCTTCTGGTTAGGAATGTTTTCCTCATTTCTTTCTGCAAACAGACTTGCTAGCAAGTGGCAAGTTATATTAAACAATAAAAATCAATAAAAGTTATCAGGGAGTTACTGGATCACTTTGTTTTAAAATTAACAATCCCAAGCCCTTTTCTTTTTTCTTTTTCTTTTGTTCTTTTTTATTTAAAACAATAGAGATGGAGTTTCACCATATTGGTCAGGCTGGTCTCGAACTCCTGACCTCAGGTGATCCACCCACCTTGGCCTCCCAAGGTGCTGGGATTACAGGCGTGAGACACCACGCCCGGCCCCAAGCCCTTTTCTTTTATGACCTGAGTAGCCAGCTCTGAAAGGGAACTGTGATGATTCTTTTATTCATTCTTTTTTCAAAAGTAAGAGCTCCAAGGCAGAAAGCTTTTAAGCAACCTGAGAACTGGAAAATGGCTGAGAACTCAAAGTTCTAACCTGCTGAGTGAGCTTGGATGACATCAGAAAGTTAAGAGAAGGGTTCTCACACTCACTCAGCAGCCTCCCTCCATTTCTGTCAACAGCAGAGGCAGTGCCCAGGCATCAAGCGATCTTCCTGCCTCAGCCTCCCAAGTAGCTGGGATTCATATGGCTTTCAGAATTAGAGAGATTTGAGTTTAAATTCTCCCTTCATTCTCATTAGCTGTGTGAGTCTGGATGTTTTATTTAACCTCTCTAAGGCTCAATTCACCCCTGTGGAATATAGGAATACTAGTATTTACCTTCCTGGTGAGTTGGGAGGTGATCTATGTAAAGTGCCTATTATAGTTCCTGACCCTACTAGGTGGTCAATATTTGGAGGCCGTTATGGAAGGGGAAGAGGAAGGAATACAGCACCACAGTGATGTGCAAAGGGCGTCTACAGTCAGCTGTTTCTCTCCAGGTGAGATAATGTTAAACGCTGACATTCCATAGTATTTTTCTCTTTAGAAAACTGAATAAACTCTCTTGGGAAAATCAGGGAAGTGAGAATGTGTGGTGTCCCAAATTTAGGTCCTCCACATGCTGGCATTTCAGGATTCCCAGAATCATGGCCGGCTTCCCACCTGCTCACCCAAAGCAAAGTCTGTTGGTGACAGATCCTACCCACACAGAGAACTCCTAATCAAACCTTTCATTTCCTCATTTAAAAAATGTGAACAAATAGGCAAGAATCACCAACAGAGCCTTCAGCACGAAAGACCAAGATGAACGAATAGAAAACAGATATAATGCAGGATACAGAAGAGTACAACAAGGCCACGAATTAGTATTCTAGAGAAATCCACAACTGAGCAAACATGAGGCTATGAAAGAACAAACATAATTTTTATGTTTTATATAACAAACGTGATGTTATAAAAGAATAAAAGAACAAACATTACTGGCCAAGATAGCAAAACCCTGTTTCTACTAAAAATATAAAAATTAGCTGAGCATGGTGGCACACGCCTGTAATACCAGCTACTCGGGAGGCTGAGGCAGGAAAATTGCTTGAACCTGGGAGGCAGACGTTGCTGTGAGCCGAGATCTTGCTACTGCATTCCAGCCTGGGCAACAGAGCAAGACTGCATCTCAAAAACAAAACAAAACAAAACAAAACAAAAAGACATTGTTTCTACCAAAAAAATAAAAATAAAAAAAAAAAGCTGGGCGCATTGGGAGGCAGGTGCTACGTGTGAGGTGAGGTGCTATGTGTGAGGCTGAGGTGGGAGAATTACTTGAGCCTGGGAGGCAGAAGTTGCAGTAAGCTATGATCATGCCACTGCACTCCAATCTGGGTGACGGAGCAAGACCTTGTCTAAAAAAAAAAAAAAAAAAAGAAAGAGAAAGAAATAAGAAGCAGCTAATTCCCTCATGCAGGAGTTGGTTCTAGAGCAAAACTGTGAAGAAAAAATATAAAAACAGAAACAGAGAGACTTTGAGCAAATTTAAACTCTGAGAGAGAAGAAAACTTATTTAAAAAGTAAACATCTGGTTTGGGCGTGCTGGCTCATGCCTGTAATCCCAGCACATTGGGAGGCTGAGGTGGGAGGATTGCCTGAGCCCAGAAGTTTGTGACCAGCCCAAGCAACATAGCAAGACCCTCCATCTCCAAAAATAGAAAATAAAAACACTTTTTTTTTTTTGAGACAAGGTCTCACTGTGTCACCCAGGCTGGAGTGCATTGTCACAATCTCAGCTCACTGCAACCTTCACCTCCCAGGTACAGGCGATTCTTGTGTTTCAGCCTCCAGAGTAGCTAGAACTACAGGCATGCACCACCACGCCCTTTTAATTTTTGTATTTTTTGTAGAGACAGTGGGGGTTGGGTATAGACTGCGCCCAGCCTAAAATTATTTTTAAAAAGTAAAAGTCTGACCTTGAATAGGTAGAAATAAACCTGTTTGGTGTCAGAAAATTTTCTTTAAGGGTAGAGAAAGTTCACGGCATAGATATCAGAGGTGAAAATTGGTTAAACAGAAGTCAAAGAGGTTAGTAATCTCTAGTGTTTATAGAAACTTGGCTCCTCAGGAATTTTCACAGCAGATCTGCAAATACCTTCACTCCTAAAGCTTGAGTAGAATCAAGATAGACCCCTGACCTAAACACACCATGACTGAGACCGTCTGATGATGCCGGCCCCTCCCTCAGGGACAGGGCCTCCTAAAATGGGTGTGGCCATACGGGCACAGGGATCTATCGGCAGAGATGTTCCGTGCTGCACTGTTACAAAGTGAAGAACAGAACCAAACTCAAGTCTGGGAACAGCCTAAATGTGTATTAGGAGAACATTTAAATAAATTATGTTTTGTTCATATCATAAATCCTGTGATGGCTGCTAAAAGGTAAGGCTGGCCGGGTGCGGTGGCTCACTCTTGTAAGCCAGCACTTTGGGGGTGGATTATTTGAGGTCAGAAGTTTGAGACCAGCCTGGCCAACATGGTGAAACTCCATCTCTACTAAAAATACAAAAAAAAAATATTAGCAGGGCATGGTGGTGTGTGCCTGTAATCCCAGTGACTGGGGAGGCTAAGCTGGGAGGATCACTTGAGCCCAGGAAGTGGAGGCTGCAGTGAGCTGAGATTGTGTCACTGCACTCCAGCCTGGGCCACAGAGTGAGGAGACCCTGTCTCTAAAAAAACCAATAAAATAAAATAAATAATAACATGATCATCACCAAGAACCAACATCTATTTGATGGTTTCTGTTTACTACCAATCTCACTCTTCTGGCCCCTCTCCCCAGTTTCGAGAACTTTGTCATCTCCATCACTGACTAAGTCCAGACCTCTAGTCCCATGTCTTCAACTTAAGTGACTGGACTTCAGTTTAAACTCTTATGTCCAGATGGAAACCATCAGTGCTTCCCTGTATCAATCCATTGGAAATAAATAAAAATCCATTTAATTTGGGATCTTTCTTCTCTATCTCACATATGCATTATTAACTCTGGTCATTTCTTCCTTCAGAACATCTTTGTTCTACCCTTCTTGTCTATATCTACCTTAGTTCACAACATTGTTATCAGTGTATTCATTTAGCAAGTATTTATTAAGCGTCTCTTGTGTGCCAATCGCTGTGCTACCTAAAGGGGACAAACACTAATTCCAAGCTCTATCTCGGTAGGAGGAGCTCACAGTTTAATGGGCCTCCCCACGTGACAGCTCAGTGTCTCCCCTCCATCTTCCCCCCGCTGCGCCCCTGCTGACCTGCCAGGATAGGCCTGAGCCTCTAGGCAGTTCCAATCGCACAATTCCCAAAAGTCTTTGAGTTTCAGCAGTGCCACTATTTCATAATTCTCACATTTCCCCATAACCTGTTACTCTAGTGCCATTTCCTAAAGAAGAAAATTTAAAATATCCACAAGGAAAATTCTCACAAGTCTCCTTCCTACAGAGCATGTTTGCTAGCAGAGTGATACCACGGAGGAAGCACGGCTCTTGAAGCATGGAGGATGCCGAGACTGGAGAAAGACCGCGTAGGAGACATGCTGTCACCAGGCCTGCAAGTTCTCTAAGCTCAATACTTGCATCAAATCAGTCTCAATGGTTAGGCACAGTGGCTCACACCTGCAATCCCAGCACTTTGGGAGGCTGAGGCTGGAGTTCGATCACTGGACGTCAGGAGTTTGAGATCAGCCTGGCCAACATGGTGAAACCCCATCTCTACTAAAAATACGAAATTTAGCCAAGCGTGGTAGCAGGTCTCTGTAATCCCAGCTACTCTGGAGGCTGAGACAGGAGAATTGCTTGAACCCAGCAGGCAGAGGTTGCAGGGAGCCGAGATCGTGCCACTGCACTCCAGCTTGGGTGACAGAAGGAGACTCCGTCTCAAAAAAAAAAAAAAATGTCAGTCTCAAGATGTGCTGTTCTGGAAGGATAAGCTCAGTTCCTTATTGACAAGCCTCCATTAAGTTATAATGTAATAGAATCAATAGTCAACAAATGGGCCTATGTACTATGTCTTTGCACTATTTGTCCCTAATATTAAGGTCCATGGGGCAGATTTCTTCTATTTTTTTGCTTAGGCCAGTCTGAGTTTCCATCATTTGCAACTCAAGGGACCCACACTGATAAAAATAAATAACAACAGGTTTATCCTTACAATATCTATGTACAGTTGGTACTTTGGTTGTACCCTTTATAAGGAAGAAGAAACAAAAACTCAGAGATAGAAGCTGTTCCCAAACAGCTGACATTTGAGCTAGCTTTCTTGCTCCAAAGCCTATGCCCTTTTTACTAGAAGTCCTTTCATCTGTATAGGAAGTTTTAAGTAATCTCAATTTTTTTTTTTTCTGAGAATATGTGTGGTTCACATTGTTTATACATGATAAACAGAGGTAGAGTGATTAGAACTAGTTATGTTTTCATTAAATTATTTCTAGTCTTTTTAAAGATCATTTTAATTTCTTTCAAATCACTGACATTGGGGCCTGAAAAAAAACACTAATTTTGTGAGACACCCCCTATTTCCCTTTATACAGTCAAAAACCTTACATTAATCACTAAGTATCAGCCCAGCCATCCAACCTTCCCTCTCCCCCAAATATAGAGGGAGGAGCTGTTTCTTCACCCATTATCAAGTCTCCCTGAAGCCAAGTGAGGGGACAGTGTCAGCTGTCACAAAAACAAAATTAGGCTCCTGCAGATCTGACTGACACAGTTTCTACATTCCTTTTGCCAGATCCCAGAGAAAGATGCTTAGAAAGACAGCTCCGGGGCTGACCCCGCTGCTTGCTCTCAACTGTCTGCAATGCTAATTTTCACCATCCAAGCTCCAGGTCAGTCAGAGTGATTTCAACTCACCCGCTGGGATTGTATTCGGCCCAATTTAAATTAATTTGGCAAGCCAGTCTTCATGCGCCGTAGCATCAGCCACCCTCTCCAAGCCCAAAAGTAGATCCTGTGTAGGTGTAGCCTCCACGTTGAAAAATAACAGAGTTGTGCATTCATTTCAGCTGAGGAAGGAAGGCAGCAAATAGTTGTTTTCAAAATAAGGTTTATGCATTATTTAAAAAAAAAGATACAAGGCAAGACCCTGACTCAAAAAAAAAAAAAAAATGAGAATACATTCTCATATCAAGCTTGTTCAAGCTATGACTAACCAACTGTTACAGGGTAAATGTTTGTGTCCCCTTTAAAATGCATGCTGAAATCCTCATCCCCAAGGTGATGGCATTAGGAGGTGGGGATTTGGGAGGTGATTCCATCATAAGGGTGGAGCCCTCATGAATACAATTAGTGCCTTATAAAAAAGACCCTAGACAGCTCTCTTGTCCTCTTTCCACCAAGTAAAGACACAAAGAAAAGGCAGTCTGTAACCCAGAAGGGGACCCTCACCAGAACTGACTTCCAGCCTCTGGAACTGGGAGAAAAATTTCTGTTTATAAACTGCTCAGTCTATGGCATTTTGTAAAAGCAGCTCAAATGGGCTGAGACAGCAGCTGCTGCCCCAAAACAAAAATGTGCCGGATTTCTCATTATCCTACAAAGTGAGGAGCTGCCAGTTCAGGGACTTCTCCTTGTGTGTCACAAATACTAAGGCACAAAACCAGTGAGAACCCTGAGCATGATCTACCTTTATTTTGTTGCCAATATGTACCCAAAGGCATACCTAACAGTGCGACTGAAGTGCCTGCCTTCCCAGGAGCCACCACAAAGAGGCACTTGCTCCAGCTACTCCCAGTGCTGTTATAGCCTCAGAAGTCAGACCATGAAGGGCAAGGAAATCGGAGCAGACACTGTAAGAGAAAGAACCAGGGGACCTACAATTTTCAACCGATTAGACTGTTTTTTTCATTTTGCGATGGAATCTCGCTCTGTCGCCCAGGCTGGAGTGCAGCATGATGTAAACATTTTGTCTTTCTGTGTCTGTAAAATGGGGTAGAAATAGCTGTTAAATTCTTTGAAATGCTAAAAGTGCTTTATCAGTGCACATTAGCAACGCTTAAATACAAATATCTCCTCTCAACTTTGTCAGAACTAGGGATCATACCTTTTTTTCTTTTTTTTTTCTGTGACGGAGTTTTGCTCCTGCTGCCCAGCTGGAGTGCAATGGCACGATCTCGGCTCACCAAAACCTTTGCCTCCTGGGTACAAGCGATTCTCCTGCTTCAGCCTCCCGAGTAGCTGATTACAGGCATGTACCACCATGCCCAGCTAATTTTGTATTTTTAGTATAGATGGGGTTTCTCCATGTTGGTCAGGCTGGTCTTGAACTCCTGACCTCAGATGATCCACCCCCCAGCCTCCCAAAGTGCTGGGATTACAGGCGTGAGTCACTGCACCCGGCCTGGGATCATATTTTTTAATTGTTGCTAATAGGATGTGTAAAATGGTGGATTATGGTTGCTCTCACTGCAGTTAGTTTCTTCTCTTATTAGGCACCCAATAGCTAAGTCATTTATATGGCCGTATTTGTGTATAAACACACACTCCTCTTTTCTTCTGTAGGTTGCATATTCTGTTCTTTTAGCTTTACATAGGAATCAGGAATTGTAAAACTGGAAGGGCCTTTCCCTCATAATTGTCACTGTTATCTTGAAATTCACTGGTGAACCTTTTTTTCAGTGGTCTCTTTAGTTGTGGAACTCAGACCTAGGCACAGGTTCTCAACAGAGGGGAGTACGATGGAACCTCAGGGCTCATATTCTTAGAAGAGCATTCCAGAGTAGCTGACTCAGTTCGAGGATACTATGGTCTTTTTCTGGAGTGCCCAGCTAGACACAAACCCTTCCTTGGGAATCAGCCCAGCCCCACAACAGCTCCTACTGGCTGTGAACACACATGTGGCCCCCTGCTTTTTCCTCTCTAGCCGCGCTGACCTGACTCAAGACGGGCAGCAATCAGATTGGTCCGGGAAATCTGGAAATGGGACTTAGAATGAGTCAGCCTGCTATGGGAAGCC
The DNA here is from genome assembly GCA_963573385.1 of Cacajao melanocephalus. Lineage (NCBI taxonomy): Eukaryota > Metazoa > Chordata > Mammalia > Primates > Pitheciidae > Cacajao > Cacajao melanocephalus. The sequence continues at coordinate 32,394 of CAUYLG010069961.1, forward strand.
AAGCTGAGAAATCATGTAAAATTGAAGCCAGAGGTGGCACCGTATCAAGACAAAGCACAGTGTGCGGCAAGTTATAGGGGAACTTGAACTGTGTGGACCCAGGGAAGCCAATCTGTAGAGAGCAGGATGCCGCAGATACACAGAGGCAGGCCACCAGCAAAGACCCTGCGTCCCGAGAAAGGGAGGGCCAGTCTCAGTGAGGACTGTGCTTCCTACCTTTGAGCCACCTGGAATGGACTTTTTAATCTTGGGTGTTAAGACAGGGTCTCACTCAGTCACGCAGGTTAGAGTTCTGTGGTGCAATCTCAGCTCCCTGCAACCTCCACCTCCTGCGTTCAAGCAATTCTTGTGCCTCAGCCTCGTGAGTAGCTGGAATTATAGGCGCGCCACCACACTCAGCTCATTTTTTGTATTTTTAGTAGAGATGGGGTTTCCCCATGTTGGACAGACTGGTAACTCCCGGCCTCAAGTGATCCACCATGCCTGGCTGGACTTTTTTAGAGTCATGGTCTTGCTCTGTTAGCCAGGCTAGAGTACAGTGATGCAATCCCAGTTCACTGTAATCTCCAACTCCTGGGCTCAAGTGATCCTTCTACCTCAGCCTCTAGGGTAGCTGGGAGTACACGTGTGTGCCACCATACCCAGCTAGTTTTTTATTTCTTTTGTAAAGACAGGGTCTCACTATATTGCCCAGGCTGGTCTTGAACTCCTGAGCTCAATGATTCTCCTGCTTCAGCCTCCCAAAATTATAGGCATGAGGCACCGTGGGATTATAGGCATGAGGCACCGTGCCCAGCCATGAATAAGCTTCTCTTTCTTACAACTGACAGGCCCGTGCGTAGAAGGGAAGTAAGGATTAAGTGACAAAGACAAGCATTTTTGGGTGAATGCAGGAGTGTATGTAGAAGCAGGTGGGCCCGCAGCAGGGGGTAGGTGAGACTGCTGTGAAGCCATGTAGGGAACGGTCTTTTCTGACAATCCACACAGTGACCGGTCTTGCCTCCTGTCCACAGCGGGATATCTGTGTGAAACTCAGTGTGGGCGTTGTAGCTGAGCGTCTGCCATGTCCAGAGCCTCTGGGTGAGAAGAACCATACAGCAAACCCCTCCCCAGCTTAGGCTGGGGGAGGCTGACAGAATCTTCAAACCATAGCAACGTTAAAGATCATTTCCACCAATCTCCTGCCTGGTACAAAGACACCAGCCTCACCTCAACCACTTTCCCCAATCCAGGACAAGTTCCTCCATCCCCAGTTACTGATGACAGCAGCCTTCTAAAAACACCCAGCAAAAATAAACATCACATGTGACAGAGAGCTTGCAAACCCAGCTCTAACTTCCTGGCTTCTTTTCTAGTGCATGTGATGCTCCAGCCTTGATTGACACACTCAGTTTTTTTTTCATGTGGCAATCAACTAGTTGAGCCACACAGAAAGTATTTTTTCCGTTAGTTAAAATAATGCTGTTTTTCATTTCTGGCCTTTCCCAGTTGATTACTTGGTATCCATGTGCAACATCAGATAAATACAGCTTGAGACATCAACATGCCGAGGTGTTTCAGTTTATTAAGCTTGCAGGCTGAGGTTTGTGGAGCTTGGGATGAATCTTTGTGTAGGTGGGTAACAGAATGTGATCTCAAAGCTGTTTCACGTTGTTAAGGTTTCACTTGCTGATGCTGTCTGAAGGTGATTAAGAGTTGTATTTTCGAAGTGGATAGGAAGCTTGGTGAGTAATAAGGATTCACTACCTCCATAAGCTGTGCTTGAAAAGAAAAGCCTCTAGCATCTGTTGGTGCTGCTGTTTTCCATGCACGAGACCCTGGGCCGAGGTGGCTGACCCAGGCCACGAGTACAGCATGGGAAGGGAAATTGGGCACCCACCCTCCTTTCAGATCCATGAAATTGGGCACCCACCCTCCTTTCACATCCATCAGATATAAGAAAGGAGATGTTGTGGGGCTAATAATTTAGCAAAAGCTTCGGCTCAAGCTGACCTGAATTCTAGCCTTAATTTTTTCATAGTCGCACCATGGCATGGTCAAGAACTTACCCTGGTTTTCTCTGCTTTTAAAACAGTGTATCTCTTACCTTCCCTCCCCCTCCTTCAGTAGGAAACAGTTACTCAAAATTGCTTTCTCAAACATTTGGTGAATCATCGAAGCAGAAATGGCTTCTCCTTCTTCAGTGACACTCACTTCCCAAATTCACCATAGGCATACGTGTGCCTCACTCCATGCATGGCTTTCTGTGGATCTTTTCCAGTGGGCTTAATTCACAGCCTCCATCACTGTACAGACCAGGCACTTTCTTCCACTGTGAGATGGAACTTACCTCTGTTGATCCCAGCAGAACCTGCAAGGCTTCCAACATTGTAAGTGGACCCCAACCTGCTTCTCTCCCTGCTTTCCCTGACTGAAGCCACCTGCAGACTCCTGGGTTGTGGAAGACACAGCAAAGTGTGAAATTCAATAAATATCTGTCCAATCACATCTATCCTCTTCTCCCACCTTTAGTCCTCTAGGGCAATGGTTCCTCCTTCATGTCAGAATTTCAGGTGTGTTCGAACCCAAAAGCCCAATGGGGGTACAAATAGAGCATTATGTATTTCTTGGAGGCCTTTAGTTTACTTTATAAAAGGCATGCTTGACTGGGTGCGGTGGCTCATCCCTGTAATCCCAGCATTTTGGGAGGCTGAGGTGGGTGGATCACGAGGTCAGGAGTTTGAGAGCAGCCTGGCCAACATGGTGAAATCCTGTCTCTACTAAAAATACAAAAAAAAAAAAAAAAAAAGCCCGGCAAGGGTGCAGGCACCATTAAAACCAACTACGGCGGGGGCGGAGGGCGGAGGAAAGCATGAAACCCGGAGGCCGAGGCAGGTGGATCACAAGGTCAGGAGTTCAAGACCAGGATGGCCAATGTGGTGAAACTCCATCTCTACTAAAAATACAAAAAAAAAAAAAA